>PVJS01020772.1:0-32237 GCA_004027185.1 Glis glis | reverse complement strand
TATGTTAACACCAAACTGATATTCATTGTGATGTGAGACTACAATGCACCAATAAAAACATAAAAAAAATTCTAGGATTCTCTGCATCTCAATTCAGATTATATTTTTTCCTGACCTGACATGACAATTAACAATTACCAAAAAATAAAACAAGTGTTTTTGAAACTCAAGCTTATAATTCCTTCTTCTCTTTCAGATTTTTTTTTGGGGGGTAGGGGAGAAATAAATAGTTTCTTTTGCTATCTTTTTTTTTTTTTTGCAGTACTGGGGATTGAACCCAGGGGCATTTTACCTCTGGGCTACACTCCCAGCCTTATTTTTATTCTTTATTTTGAAACAGGGTCTCACTAAGTTGCGGAGAGCCTCACTAAGTAGCTGTGGCTGGCCGCGAACCCAGATCCTCCGGTCTCAGCCTCCCAAGTACTGGGATTATGAGCGTGCACCACCACGCCTGGCTTGCTATCATTTTTAAAACTCAGTCCATATTCTATTTCTTCAGTATTTTCTAGAAATTGATGGGAAGAATGTGAAAGATTTTGGGCATTTTCTCTGTCTCTAAGGTCTAACTTTATTCCCTCTTTGATTTTGCCTCCTTCGAGCTATGTGACTTTCACAAAGACACTTAAACATCCTAAACTATTTCTTTTCCATAAATGGAAAATACAATTGTGGTACATTCTTCATAATATTGATGGTAAAATTAAATAGAGCCTAATTTCTTATGTGCTTAGCACTTAGTAATGATTCAGTATGAATGCTTGCTCTCATCTGTATCATCATCAATAGGTGTACTCCATAAATACAAAAAGAACACTAAATTCAAATTTTCTGCCACAGTTAGATGCCAATGTGAGTTTCCATTGAAGGCTAGGGAACTCTGTATATTTTCTTCTGGTTTAAAATTAATAGTGGTTTATTTTCTTTTTAGGCACAGATTGTCTAAACCTTAGTTTTATAAAATTTTAATCTAAAAACTTATTCTATTTTTAAATTTTACCTATTTCTGTACAAAAAGAATGTATTAGTTTTTAAACAAAATTAGAATGTCTCATGTTAAAAAGAAACAAAATTTTGTTTTTTGTTTAGCCTCAATTTGGTAATCTTCCTTAAATTTTTAAACTTTAATTACACATTTAAAATGTTTTGTTTTCTTTCAAGTACTTTGACTAACTGCTATAACGAAGAAAAACAAAACATTTATGAGCTCTCCATCATATATTTTATATATAATAAATTAAATGTATAATCAATTTATTTTAAACATGAAAACAGTTTTTACATTCTATCATCTTTTCTTTATATTCTCTAACTTAAAATCAAAAGTTTATTATCAATTACACATTTTAAATTGAACTTAAAATAAAATTTTAAATTCAGAAAACTTTTAATAAAATGCAGATGATGATGAATTTATATTAAGTCAAATTAATATTGATATTTTCTTACCAGCTCAATTCTCAAGTCTTTATCTTTTCAGAATGGAAGAATTACTTACACAGTTAAGGAAACAGAACCACCACCTCAGATAGAGTAAGATTATTTTCAACTGTAAGCAACTGTTCTCAGTTTATACTCAGTCCACAGGTGGATACATCAAGTCCTTTGTACAGTTGTGGCATCTGTAGATCGCAAGTGTCCGATGCTTCACAATCCAAGTTTAGAAGGTGATTTCATTAAATGTTATTCTGCAGCTCCGATGTGCCTAATGAGGTGTCTCTCGTGTGCGTGGGATCATTGTCTCACTGAAATCAAGTGAGATAGCAGACAGCAAATGCAGCACTCAGACAAGGGTTTCTTTAGAAAAGCATAGCATTCAAAGTTTAAGCAGAAGCAGAAGGCCCTCAGTCAAAGAGGGGGATGTCGTGAGCAAGAATGCTGAAAATTATCTTTAATCTAGGGGTATTTATCTAGCTGTCAACCTGTTATCTTTCTTCCTGCTCCCTTGGTTGTGCGCTGAGGTAATGTCCAGCAAGTGTGCATTGAATCATTGTCCAGCAGGGCCTGGCAACCCTTACCTACATTATATGTATGTTTTTAACTTGTTTTTTGTCTGTTTTACTTAAACATGTTTTGACCCTTATTCATATCCTTATGGGCTTATTTTTCAGTTTTAGCCTCCTCGAAGATGATATCTGTATGAACTTTTCCCTGGACCTCTTCCCTCCCAAACTAAATTGCCACCAACTCTGTAACTCTATTCACACTGTTCAACTAATTTCTTTACTGAGGGATTCAATTTCTATATTCTATTTGGCTGCCCAAATGAAATAGGATAGAAGAAATAAAATAAGTAGGAAAGAGACCTAAAGGAAGGAAGAAGAAAATATAATTTTTTTTAATTTTTTTTATTGGTGCACTGTAATTATACATCTTGATAGGTTTCAGGGTGGTAGAAGTATACATGCACACATCGGTCAATTAGCCCTCCCCCCATTCCCACCCCCATTTCCTCTCCCTTCCCTCCTTCTCTTGTTTAACATAGTGTGTGACTTTGATAAATTTGTATATGTACATCCTGTGTATTAGGGTGTTTCCCTCTCCCCCCCTCCCATCCCCCTCAGTTATGTCGCCTTCTTTACTCATCAAAGGTTTTGTCGTCTTTGTCTAGAGTCCCTCAAGAAGAAAATATAATTTTAATGTGGAAGCCTGTGCTAAAATCCCTTAAGCCAGCCAGTCACCCCCACCCCCAAGACAGGCCTGTCAGTCCCAGGTTTCTGGGGTATTTGCAATTTTTTCATTTATGTTAATTACCCTGAGCCCCACAAAAGATCCAGAAAGATGACTAGAAATCCATTCACTTACGATAATTTCCTTGGGCATTGTTAGACATTCCACCTGTGAATAGTTTCATGATAGTACTAGCTTAGTTAGACATTGAAGTCTCCATAAGTACCTGGAAGATGACCCAAACACCCCAAAGTGTCTTGTGATTATTTAACTGATATCATCCTCACAAGCCTCCCCCTACCACCCCTCACCAAGCTTCCCTTAAAAGAAAAGCCATGATCCCCCAAAGCACATCTTTCTGGAGATAGCCTACATTCTCCCTTGAGTGTGTATTTCTTGCTTTCCTAAATAAGTCTCTGTCTATGTCTGACTGCTCTTGCTCAGATTCTTTTCCATCACAGAAGCCAAGGACCCCGCAGGTCCTGAATTGGGTTCCCCTGGCTCCCTCACTGGGAAACCCTCTGGATCCTTCATGAAACCATCTCTTTTCCTGTGACATAACCACAATATGTAACATAGTAATTATGTTGTTGTTTTTGGAAATCATGTTTTTGGCCCTACCTGTGCTCTTTCTTTCATGGCATAGCTCTCATAATATAGTTCTTTATAGTCATTCCACTTGCTTTTGGCAGTTCTACTATTTCCAATAATTATTATTATAGAAATAATTTTATATCTATATATTGCCTCATCTTGTAATACTTCTTTTGATTGGATACTTAATAAAAGTATTCATGATGTTTTACTCTGGATAGAAATGTATGACAGCAAATTGTGTCAAAGAAACATTTGTCTGCCATCATATTAAAGAAGACACTATATTTTAAATTAACACTTGAGGATAGGCCTGATTCATTCCTGAGGAGTTTTGGGGCTTTGGGGCTTTCCAAATATGTATAATCCATAATTGCACCAAGTATTATTTATGAACTGACTAAATAATGTCTCCTAGATAATTGTTCTGTGCTGTTTCCAGTGATTTTTAGATATTGGAACTAATTAAATATAATTTACTTAAAGCATTACTAAATTTATAACTTTTGTTATTAAATATTCTTTAATGGATATTAAAACATAATTACATGCATTTGGAATCAAATAGAATCATTTGATATCAAAATATAGTCTTTAAATTCAAAATTTCAAAACAAAGATGAATAATATCCCTGATATCAAGAAACATACATCTTGGTGAAGGGAAAATACACATATGAAACAGACACCAAGACAATACATGCTTCTGCAATAGGATACCTGATATGATTGAGAGAAACAAGAAGAAATTAATCCAGTCTGAGAAGTTTTCACAGGCTTCATAAAATCTTTTAAGGGGTGAAATAAATGTAAAATATAACTGCTTAAGTTTATATTCAGTCACTTTCCTACTAAAACTCAGTATCTATCACTATCCTTAAATCTAATCTTTTATTATGACTTGCTACAAGTAATACAAATATTTTCTTCTACTTTAATAACCAGGGATCAGCAAACTATAGCCCAAGGGCCAAATTCAGACACTCTATTTACCATCTATGGCTATTTTGCAATAGTGACATATTTGAGTAGTGTAAGCAAAACTATGTGGCCTGCAAACCTGAAAATATTTACTGTCTGGATCTTCACAGGAAACTCTGATGACCCATGTTCCAATTGTATTAATACAAGGCATTCCTGAGATGTTAACATATTATTACAACGACCAGCTATGCAAGTTGGTCTCTTTCTCCTGACCCCTTTTCTCCTGAAATGTCTCATCAGGTAAGAGCCACTGTTTATACCATCTATTCATTTTTAAATTGTGGAACTGCTCCACCTTTTCCTTTCAGACTTCAACTGCCAGAACTAATTTACACCAAAACTTAATTAGTTCCTAACTGTCTCTCCTATAAATTCTCCCATCAACACTTGAAAAATAAGCACCTTTAATTGCATTTGAGACTGTTCAGAAAGGAATAAAACATTTCATACGGAAATATATAGAATTCTTGAACGGAGTCAAAATAGACCTGAGTGGGAGGTTACAACCTGAATATATTGAAGAGTATGAAAGTACATGACAGATCCTTCATCATTTAAAAAAACGCTTACCTGTGGATATAGGGCTAACAGAAAGTTTTATGCTCTTACTTATTTATAAAATAGTAAATATGAGTTTGATTCAAGATTTCCATATTCATGTGTCTTTTCTAAGATAAAATTCAACTGCCAATATTTATTACAGGATTATTTTTGCTTGAAGAACACTAAGTCAAAATGAGCAAGATGTTGTCCCTAGCTCTAAAATATTTATGTGTTTATAGCAAAGATGCATATTTACTAAAGTTAACTGTGACATAACAGGCTACCCCAGGTGTTGCAAGAAATGTATTTCACACAATTGGGGCACAAGGGATTCACTTAGCAAGATCTGATTGGGTTCATTGGGAAAGGACATTTGATGGATCTTGAAAGGTGGGCAGATACTTTCTGAATTGGAAATGGAAGAGTTTTCCAGATCAAGAGGACACACGAATCAAAAATCCAGACTAGAGATTAAATTTTTTGGTGCTACCAACTTCCTAATATATAATATGGTTGCAAAATGATATTACCCAGAATATCCTGGTTGGTCATCAAATTGTTGTCGTTCTTGTATTCAGCTTTGACATTATATTTAAATGCCAGATATTCATTTTGCAAAGTAAAAGCCTAATTTGAAGAGCACATTAAAGTCTAAAATGGGAAAAAATAGAGAATTGGTTTCTTCATGGTTTAGTTTTAAAAAAAGATGAATCTAGTGCTGCAGCATTTTAAACATAACATCAACAAGCAGCACAATTCCTATTCTTACTTTCCCCATTAGACTCCTTCTATTCCAATGAGTATTTTATTGGTAAAATGCAAATAACTGAATTAGTTTTTGAGGATACATGTCATGAGTGTCACAAACACATTCACTCACATTTAAAACTAGAAAGGAGGCTGGGCTTACGTCTTAAACTCATTTTATAAACAAATAACTATTTTTTCCCTAAGAGGTACTGATATCACATTAAAAACATGTGCAACACACAGATTACACACAGACAGAAAGTGACTCTCACTCAGGATGCCAGTTGAATTGTAGGAGCACAATACCATCTAGTGTCAGCCAGGCACAGCGTCTACTAACATGGGGAAGAAAGGGATTCTAAATTAATATGGAGACAAGGATAGGAAACAACCCCTGTGCCTCTGCCTCCTTCCTTATATAATCTGAGGAATAAATATTGCCTAGCAATGAGTGCTTTCTTCCTCTCCCCCCACTTTCTTTCTTTTTTATTTCTGTGCAAAAATTGTCAAGAAACCGTATCAGTCTCCTCAGTAATAGTCTGCCATTTTGCTGTTGACTGATCCCACAATTGTTAACCCTTCAGATGACTAAACAATATTTCTTACTAGTCTGATCTGTTTGGCTGAGACCATGCCACTCATATCTAATACTCCTCCCTTACATATGGTTTTGCTTTCCACAGTTTTGGTTACTTGTGGTCATCTATGGTCTAAAATATTAAGTGGGAAATTCCAGAAATAAACAATTCTTCAGTTTGAAATTGTGTGCCATTCTGAGTAGCATGGCAAAATCTCAGGCTGTGCTTCTCTGTCCTACCTAAAAAGGTAAATTACCTCTTTCTCCAGCATATTCTTGCTGTAGTATATAATTTGGTATCCATCTCGTTTATTTGATGTTTGTGTGTAAGTACTATATGTTGTCATAATCATTCTATTTTATTAACTATTATTGTTAATTGCTTATTAAACTTCATCATGGGTATAGATGTATAAGGAACAACAACACACACAAAAAAAAAACCGCTGTATCTGTAAGCTTCAGTATTATCTGCAGTGTCAGGCATACTCTGGAGATCTTGGCAAGTGTCCCCCAAGGGTAAGCAGACACATAGCAAAATTAACTTTAATAATTAATGCCACTCAGTAAAATTATCTACAGTACCATCAGCAATAATTCATCCCTGTTTGGAGCATCTATAGTAAGTCTATTTTCATTGATTCTTGCCTTTTTTCTTTTGTTGCAGTGAGAAATTGACATATCCCCAAATTGGACTAAGCTGCTTTAGGAAGTTGTGTGTCTCTGGAATTTAATCCAAATTTAAATGAGATTTCCTATATGTAATATCCTAAGACTTTAGGATCACTGAGTGCCAGAGCACCATCCTTTCAATTTATTTCTCCTGAAAATTGTTCCAGTGATTGCTTTTACTGACTGGGCACACACTAAACATTTTGAACTGACTATAATTAAATGGCTTATTTTCTTATATATCATGTAATGTCTTTACAATTGGATTATGAAAACTCTAATTTCAGAAGGAGATTTGCATATTTTTAGTAAAAAATATTTGACTCAAATGTTACTCCAAAAAAGGCTGTTTTCTATAATCTGACTGGAAATACATCTACTTCTATTAAAATTATATTCATATATTATTTTTCATTTTGCCATAGTAATGATCTCACATGTGCTCAATACACACCTCCTCTAACATATTTTGATGACTTTAATGAGATGTAATTGACACATAATCAGTGGCATGTTTTCAAAGTGTATAATATGATCATTTCTAACATATATGTACTCCCATGAATCCCTTATCACAGCAAGACAATGACCATCTCCATAATCTTCCCAATTTTTCTTCTGTCTGTGTGTAACTCCTCTCTCTACTCCCCATCGCAGGGGTTATGGGCTGAATAGTGCCCCCCAACTCATATATTGAAGACCTGACTATCTAGTACCTCAGAATGTTACTGAGTTTGGAGAAAGGTTTTCAAAGAAGTGATTAAGCTGCAATGAAGCCATTAGGGTGAGTCCCAATCTAATCTGGCTGATGTCCTTATAACAAAAGGAAATCCGGGGATGCAAAGAGACACCAAGGTTACACTGGCACATAGAAAAGGCCATGTGAGGTTCAAAGTGAGAAGACAGCCATCTGCAAGCCAAGGAGAGAGTCTTAGAATGAAATCAACCCTGCCAAAACCTGATTTCAGATTTCTAGCCTCCAAAACTGTGAGAAAATAGATTTCTGTTGTTTAAGCTATTAGTCAGTAGTATTTTCTTACAGCACCCCTAGCATGTTAGTTAGCTTTTCCGTTGCTGTGACCAAAATGCCTGACAAACACAACTCACAGAAAGAAAGGTTTATTTGGGGGTCATGGTTTTAGAACTCAGTCTATGATTGGCCAGTTCCAAGCAGAAACTGCTCAGAGGCAGGGCATGGTGGAGGAGAAGCCTCTCTTACCTCATGGTAGCCAGGAAGCAATGAGGGAGAGAAGGGGGCCAGAGACAGACATGCTTACCAAGACTACACCCCAAGTGACCTACCTACTCCAGCCATGTGCTGCCTCTGAACCTGGCTGCTTTTCTAGGGAATATTCTATCTGCAAACAATATGCCAGGCAAACACTGACTAGCTTTCTGTCATTATAGATTAGACTGAATTTTCAGGAATTTTATATAAATCCACTCTTTTCAATCTGGTTTATTTCACTCAGCATAATTACTTTAAGATCTATCCATGAACTGGGCGTGGTGACACACACCCTCATTCCCAGTACTTGGGGGCTGAGACTGGAGAGTCACAAGTTCCATGCCAGAATCAGTAACTTAGTGAGACCTGCAACAACTTACTAAGACCATGTTTCAAATTAATAAATAAACAAATAAATTAATAAGGCCTGGGCGTCTAGCTCAGAGGGTAGAATGTCCTCGGTTCAGATCCAGTACCAAAACAAACAAACAATGAAAAAACAAAACTAAAAAACAAAAAGCAAAAAAATCTATTCAGGGTTCTGTGTAAGTAAAATAATTAATTCTTTTTCATTATTGAATAATATTCCATTGAATAGTTATACTACTGTATATTCATCCATTCACTTGTGACTGGACATTTAGGCTGTTTGCATATTAGAATTTTTACAAATAAAGCTTCTCTGGGCATTTATTTATCAGTCTTTAACAGATATTGTGCTTTGTTGATCATGAGAAAATACATAGGATTGGCACAACTACATAGTATGATAGGCATATGTTCAGCTTTTAAGGAAATTACTAAACCATTTTCCAAAATTTTACCATTCTACATTTCGACCACCAATGTTTGAGAGTTCTAATTACTTTATATATTTGCCCATAACTGGTATGATCAGTCATTTTTAAACTTTTATTAGGTATATTGAAGTGTGTCAGTGTTTCTTCTAATTTGCATTATCCTAACAAAATGGTCTGTGCATCTTTTCATGTGCTTATTTGCTAAAGTATATCTTTTTTGGTAAAGTTTTCCAGATTTTTTGTTTTGTTTTGTGGTTTCTTTTTTTATTTTTTATTGCTGAGTTTTGAGAATTTTTTTATATTTTCTGAATACAAGTCCTTTGTCACATAGGTGATGTGAAAATATCTTCTGTTTTTTCACCCTCTTATTAGTATATTTCACAGAGAAGAAAATTTTAATTAATCAAGTTATCAATCTGTTTGTTTATGGATGATGCTCTTGGTGTTGCATCTGAGAAATCTTACTGCCTAAGGCCAAAAAGAATTCTCTTATGTGTGTTTCTAGAATTTTTATAGTTTTAGGATTTAAATTTGACCTTAGAATCCATCTTGAATTCATGTTTGTATATTCCTTTTCTTTTTCTTGCTTCTATATGTAGAATAACAATGGTAATAGCTACTTCCTGTCTTAAATGCCCTAGCAGCACCTGTACCTGTTTCAATACTCACACCATCGGTTTCCACTTCTGTCACTCTTTTCATCTAAGCTTCAGACTCCATCCCTCCTCAGGCATCATGCTCTGGCTGTGTCGACAATACTAACATGGTTCAGACCTTTTGTCTCCTGGTTTCCTTCCTTCACATACATACAAGCTCAGGTTTCTCCAATTTAAAATAATAATAGCAAAATAACACTTTTTTTGAATCTGCATAGCTTTCTAATTACTCAACATTCACTTGCCTTGCTTGTTCCCTACAAAAAAAAAAAAAAACTCTTTCTCATCTCTCAGCCTTTGTGCTAAAGTGACTCTCTGATCAGCAGCTGTGATTTCCCTTGCCTCCCACACAGTTCCCCTTTCGACTTCCAGTGAACCAGCCTCTCTGGGAGGCATGTGCACTGCAGATCGCTCCTGCTTATGGATATTTTCTTATCTTGTCTGAGCCCATTCTGCTGGGTTTCCTCCACCCGGTTTAAACCTCCCTAGTTCCTATATTGCTTTTTCTCCTTCTTTCTGTTACTTGAGATATTTCTCTCCATATTTTCTCTTACTCTAATACACTCTATTGGTGACCATATATTAAACAAGGATTCCACTGACACCTTTAAAATAATGAATTTCCTAGATATACTTCTAGTCCAGACTTTTATAACCAGAGCCATATAATTAAGTTCCTGATGAAATTTTCTATAGAATGACAAGAATTGTATGGACAAAACCTAATACCATTCTTCCTTAACTCAAATATGAGGTCATTTGTGTTTCCTCTGATGGTAGATGGCATAGCACTAGCCCTGGAATCTAAACCCAAAACCTGGGATTCACCCCTAGCCAATCTCTCCCCTCCATGCTCATAACAACCCAGATATCCCAGTTACATCTCCTACATATGTCTCCAATCTATGCTTCCTCTCCATATCTACCGCTTCCAGCCTCATTAGATATTATCAGAGATTCTGGAAGAGACTCCAAATGGCTATGCCAACTCTCATCCTTACTCTCTAAACACTCGATGTTCATACAATGCCTGAGTAAACTTTCTGAAAGACAGATCTGTCCCTGGGAGTCCTGTATGAAAGCATGCATCGCTAGCACTCATGGAACCCATTCTGGCCTGTAACACTCATATCATTTCATGATCTGAATGCTCTATTTTTGCCACAGTTTTCCTTTCAAATCTAATTGCTCATAGCCCTTCTACCTGGATTCTAAGATCTAGCCATTAACTTACAGTTTCCTGAATATCACATTTTAATACACCTCTAGTTCTTAATCCCTGATATGACATGTTCTTTAAATAGCCTCCCTTTTCATATCTAACTCATGATTCTTGCACATTCTAGAAAGGCTGGTTCATTCCTCCTTTGCATAGAGCTTTCCATGGCTCAGCCAAGACAAGATGAGTGCTCTTTCATCCTACCCGTATGGACCACCAAATTGTTAGAAATAAATTTCCATGGCGTCGCATGTTCAAAAGTGGCTTGACAAGGCAATTATATGTTTTGCATAAAGGGATCCTGCCAAGGTAAAGTCAGGCATCAGGAACAGTGTGGCGGAAACTTCTGGGTATTTTATTTTCAGTGTGAGGCTCCTGTACTGTACGCCTATTGGTGGGAGCGTAGCCACACAATCTTTACACCATTGGCTGAAGGGGATGCCAGGGGAGGGGTTGGCACTTGCAATTCTCAGGTGATGGAAACTGACAGAAAAGAACATAAGCATGCACAAGATTACAAAATAGCAGTTTTACAAAACGGAGCTTAAATCAAGCTATTTCTTTGATAGAAAAGATCTGAATATAATATTCTCACAATTCCCCCCTCTTTTTATATATAATTACTCTTTTCTTCAAATTCTGTTAGCATATGGTAACACACTGTCTAGGCACAGGCAAGTTCATATTTTGTCTGCATCCTCAGGACCTTGAACAATGTTTGGCATGCAGAAGGCTGCCAACAATGTTTGTTGGATAAATGATCAGTCTTCCCCTTTTTTTTTCCTGGAGAGTCTTGTTCAAGTAGGGATCATTTACAGTCAAAAGTATGAGAATGCTGCTTTCTCTTTAAGGAACTGACATTGGGCATGTTCTGAACAAAAGACTGACTGACACTAGAAGAAATTTCCTGAATCAGATATGACAAAGGAAAATTTGATACTTTGAAAATAAAGTAAATGTTAAACCCATTAAGTTAGATGAGCAAACTTACAACCCAAAAGGCAGTAATGATATGTAATCTCTGCAGATGTTCCTGCTCATTCTAAAAAGGTGAAATATACTCTGAATATAAATTAAATATTGCTCTTAACTATTTTGTGTCTTGTCCTGTATGCTTATAGAAAAAAAATGTTGAGGATTTAAAATATAATTTTATGACTTCTAAAATTTTGTTTTGTCATGATGGTTAATGCTTGAATCTACCTTGAACATTATAATAAGGTTTGTAAATGTAGAAAACAGTTTATGTGCTATAAGTTATTCATATTATATTTTGAAAATACTTTGTGAAAGTCACATTAAAAAGTACGGGCCTTAATGTATAGGTTTTAAAAATATAGAGATAGATTAAAGGAATTGAAAATAATGATAAATCCTAAACTATTTTATTTCCCATTATTTTTTAATCTTACTGCTTGATATTAAAGGTCCTTCTCATAAAATTATCAGCAAGGAAATGAAACTTTGAATTCAGGACTGATGAGAGTCTTTAGAAAAAAGGAAGTAGAATGATAATCTGCACACCAAAGTCATCTTTTCTATTTCAGTTACTACAGTACACTGAGGACAACCAGGGAACTTACTTGAATGACCTGTGGAGACATAAAATCAAGGTAGGAATCTAGACTCTCCTGCTTGCTAGTTGTGTGACAGGAGGCAGATCATTGACCTCTGACATGGTATAAACTCCTTTGTAAAGGCAACAGTAATAGCAAAGCTGCTTAGTAAAGGAATATTGAAGGATATGTGTTAATCAGAATAAGATAGGCTATGCTATAGAACAGGAGAAAATCATAATTTTTATTGTGTTAAAATTTTAGAATCCACTTGTTATCAATAAATATTCCCAAATAGATTATCTTCACTTGATCCAGAAAAAAAATATCTCTTTTTCAAGGTTAATATTTACTGTTATTCTTTTCTTGGACTAAGAATTCACAAAAACACAAGATCGATAATAGTAATACACAGGTAGAAGTGACAAGAAACCTTTTGATTTAGTTAAACCTAGATCTGCTTCTTTGTAACATTCACAATATTTCCAAATTAAAGAATGCAAATTGCTGTGATTAATTCAAAATGATGTTTTTCCTTATCTTTTCTGCCCCTATTTTCAAGCAAATGATATTTAACTTTTACCCATTGATTAATGTTTTTTAAGCAGATCCTCTGTTAAATGCTGTAAGCACAGAGCGACTAAGCAGCCAATGGTCATGCTCTTGTAAAGTACACAGCTCTGAGCAAGACTGATATTAACAAACAATTACCAGTTGCTCTTTAGTGCTGGTGTACAAAGACTGGATGGGTTTCTAAAACTTATTGTGATTATAGCTTTCATCACCACAATCAAATTATAGATTGCACAGACTACAACAAAATTATAGGCTACACAATAATGAATATCTAATTAACCACTTTATATATGAGGGGACTGAGGTCTATTGTAAGCACTGCTTACCCTGTATTTACTCAGACTGCTCTACTTTCGTTGAAAAATATATTTTTAATAATGAAATCACACTGCCTAAGTTATATGAGTCAGAAAAATTGAATATATATACTTAACTGAAGCCTGTATTTTATGCAAGTTCTATTTTATAAACATCAAGGGCTTTTTAGCTCCTTACTGATAATAAAATGTTATTAATAACTTGATTACCACATTTTGAAATGTCAAGTGTCTAGGACTTGACGTCTGTTTAGCATTGATTGAATATTCAGGAACCAAGTCCCCAGTTGACGACCCAGATTTTTATCATCAGGTCATGAGAGATCTAAGTTCCAGCATTAACACTAATTTATCTTGTTATTTTGGTCAGTGCCTCTAGCTTCTCTATAACTAGTTTGGGCTTATTCTTAATCCATGGGGATATAAATCACATCTGGTAAGACTGATTCAGATTGAAATAATAGAACATCCTTTAAAATTCAGCTCAGGGAAGAAGAGGCTTATTTAGCTCACATTACAGGAAGGCCAGAGGTAACTGGATGCTGACATCAGATTCGCAGCATGTTGATTTCAGGAACAACATTTCCATGATCATCTTCCCACTCCTGTACTTTTTACTTAGCATCCCCAAATGGCTGCTGCATTTTAAGACCTTATTTCTGCCTTCTGCAGAAAGAAGAGGGAAGAGTAAATGGCCTTGCTTAACTTACCTTCTTCTTTTTTTTTTTTAAGGGATGAATCTATTCAGGAAATTCCACAACCACAGTTGGGTCAGAAGTTTTCCTCCTAGCTCCCTATAACTCTAAGGATGATGTGAGTTTTAAATACTCTCCCCCCAAATAAATCTTACTTCATAAAAAAAGAGAGAGAATGGATACTGAAAAGGAAAAGAGCTGTTTCTAGCAGATCAAAATGTCTGCCTTTTGGCCAATATGAAAATTAAATGAGGTGGTAGGAGAAAAACCTTTACCAGCCTGCCCCAAATAGAGTAAGCCCTCAGTACAGAGAGGTGACATTATCATCTAGGCATTACAAGAGAATGTATCAAAATGCTATATGTATTTAATATTAAGTATTAGTATGAAATCATGATGTGAAATGAGTGTCTCTGGATATCCCCTGGGGCGTGTGGTAGGATTATACATCCCTCTTCTTCTCTTGAAATACAATGAAATACGCTGAGAAGTGACATGCTTTACTTCCAGGTAGGAGCTTTAAAAGTCAGTGCACAATTTCCCACTTCTCATTTCCTACTTTGGCAGCCTGGAACCATTCCAGATGGTGGATACCATGTGAGCCTGTGACATGGAGCAGAAACAGCAGTTTCCCAATCACAATAAACCATGGGTAGGAAATCCTTGTGTTTTTAAAGCCATGGAGATTTGGGTGTTGCTTATTGACCATAGCTTCGACCACTCTGTTCTATAGCCTAGCAAAGCCTTGTGTTTTTCTTCTATAAGCATAAAGGACAAGTTACAAAATAATAAGACCAACATTTACTTCTATACACACAGAATACATTTTACCTTTTTAGAATGAGTGGGGACATCTACAGAGACTAAATGTCACTATTGCCTTTTGTGTTTAAGTCTGCTTGCCCATCTTAATGAGTTGAGCATTTACTTTATTTTATTTAGTAGAATGATCCTCCTCCTTGGAGAAATCCCAGGATTCAGGTTCCTGCCATCTCCTTGGCCTCATTTACATCCACATCTATGTGATGAGGTCAGGGGGGAGGGGCATAAAAGAAAGGTCTTCATAGTTTGTTTGTTTATTGTGGTGTCCAAGGGCATTCTAACCCAGAACAACACCATCAGCCCTATTTTATTCTGTATTTTGAAACAGGGTCTCACTAAGTTGCTGAGGGTCTTGTTAAGTTGCTGAGGTTGGCTTCAAACCTGCAATCCTCCTGTCTCAGTCTCCCACGTACTGGGATAACAGGCATGAGCCATCACGCCCGACTAGGTCTTCATAGTTTTATCGTCCAAACAGAGAAGAGTTTTGTATCACAAGCATTCAGATTCATTGATAATGTAGGCATATGGCCCCATCTGACAACAAGGTTAGTGCAGAGGTGTAGTCTAACTTTTTATGCAAAGAGGAGAAAAGATTTTAGTAGACAATTGATCTTTACTACGTTTGTATAACAACTCCATAATCTGCAATCTTATGTGAAGTAATACAGACACTATTCCAATAAAAAAGACAAGCAACCACCCTGCTAGATTTACTCCGGTCTTTGATGACGTTAAGATTTATGAGAATGAACTGAACCCACCCTGAGAATTCCAGTGGGGAGCTGCCGATGGGATTCTTGAAGCTGCTGGCACCATGTATCCTTATTTCCTTAAATACCTCATCAGCGGAACATTTCGTGAGGCTAATTCAATCTCAGCCTCTGAACCAATTCACATTATTTCCATTAGAAGCTCTATTCATAACGGAGACTGGATGAGCATATAAAACGCAGAATTGGAAAGACATTTAAATTAAGTGTAATGAGTCAGTGGCTGTTGCATTCTCTTATTAGCTACAAATGCCAAATGAAACTTCAGTAATGGGCCATGGCCACTGTTGGGTTGCATGATCATTTCACGTTTGCTCAAGAGTTCATTGAAATAATCGTCTTGGTTAAAATAATTTAAAGTCACTCATAAACTGATGTACTGTAAATATATTTTTCCTCCAAAAACAAGCATATATTATCTGAAAATAATTTTGGAATCTTTTTCTTATATTTAGGGAAAAACATAAAGCAAAGAGGTAATAAAAATGAAGGGGAAACGGTGAAGTTGTACTACATTATTTTTTACTTAGTTCCTAAAATTTAGACTGGTAAGTCTGATGCCCAGTTTTTTTCCTTTAATTTTTTTACCTGATAAATAAAAACATAAAAAGTATACATATTAATGGGTCCTTATCCAGATTCTTTGATTCTAAACCATTTTTACACAATTAAACTTCAGTTCTGAGGGGTCAGAGAGACCATGTCTGTTTCAAAATTATATCATAGATCACATACCTGTATGTATGTGCTGAGTACATTTTATACACTCAATAACTTATTTTAAGTGTTGAATATGAATAAATATTAATTTTAAATATTATGGCCAGGCCTGGTGGCACATACTGTAATCCCAGTACTTGGGAGGCTGAGACAGGAGGATTTCAGGTCTGAGGCCAGCCTCAGCTATGCAAAGACTCTCAGCAATGTAGCAAGACCCTGTTTCATAACAAAAAAATAAAAAGGCTGGAGGTGTAACTCAGAGGTAGAATGCCCCTGGGTTCAATTCCTAGTACCAAACAAATAAATAAATAAATATTAGGTTCACTCTGACATACATCCACATGCATGCTCATCTGCACACACAGACACATATACACACTAACACATGTATATACACCCAAAAGTTATTTTTATGTAATTAAGAAAAATGATATTCTTAGTTTTTATTTTGAAATTATTCCTACTGATTATTCTTTTCTCACTCCCTATGCTAATATTTGAAATCTTAAATAAGAGTAATAAACTTTATGGAGCCATGAAACCTATTTTTATTACATAGTTTTATTAATAAATATTGGAGAAAGGAAAAATATTCACATATCCAAGACTATATTCCAAAAGGGACCACACTTAGTAATTGTGTTTTTTATTTCTCAATTCAAAACCCTGTACTATTATTTTATAACCCACAAAATACATGATTATTTTATGTGTAAATATATTTTATGTGTAAACATATAGCATTAAAAAAAACCCAGACGCTCATTTATCTGAACCACCATAAATAAATAAATATACAACTCTATTAACTTTTTCCTTATAATTGTGTGGTTTATAAAATGTTTTCCACATCTAATATTTTAATGTTCCATTAAACACACACTCACCCTAGATATCCTTCTCCTGTCTTGCTTCTCCTGGCCTTAATACCACTATCACTACTACTACCACCTGTAACTACTCTCAAAAATAAATTTTGAGAGAAAAAAACTAACCAGGATGTGACTCAGCAAGGATATAATCTTGATCCATCATATAACCAAACACACTACATTTCTGAACAGTTTGAGATAATTTTCAACAGGATTTGGACAATGAGCCTCCGAACTTCTGAGCCTGTAAGGAAGTAGTTGTTACATGAAATATTTAAGATCAGGAGTATCTGTGCCAATGATCTTATGCAATGACTAAGAGTACATTTCTTTTATTCTCCAACTATTCTTAGGTCCAATTCGAAGAAAATTTCTCTTTGAAATCTTTGGGAACAATAAGATCCAGGCTGAGTCAGACATCACTTTATAGCATATTGTATTTCCATTATTGATTCATTATCTTTTAATATTTTGAAAACTGACTCACTGTCATTCATGACTCACTGTTATCATTCAGAACTGAATAGTTAGAAGAATGAGCTTATTTTGACAATTCCATTATTGGTGTACTTGATATAAGTAAATGTAAGAATGCATCTAAGATGCTTGCCTATGATTGAAAAATAACAATGAAAAATACAGTAGTGTAATCCACTTATTGTTATATGCCTTTGGGTACACTGTAGGTCAAAGCACTGTCTCAAAACAAAGCCGTGAAAATGTCAAGGAGAATATAGGCAACATGGTAGACAAAATCCTGACATCCCTCCAATATCCTTATCCCCTGGTTATTGAATAAAACACTTAGCTAGACAAGGCTATGGACAGTCTCTGCAGATAAGATTAAGGTGACTAATCAGTTGATCTCTAAATAGGAAAGTTATCTTGGATTTTCTGGTGGGTCAATGTAGTTGCATGGGTCCTTAAAAGCAGAAGAGAAAGGCTGAATCAGAGGCAGATATAGCTGAAGAGGAAGGCAAAGAGATGAGGTAGATGGGAAAGTTAGATTCAGAGTACAAGAATCTCTCTAACTTGTCTCATCTCTCTTGTCTACCCTTGTTAGCTTTCAAAGCCAGGAAATGTCAGTAGGTTGTAAAGCCTGAGACCAATCAGTAAGGAAACTAGGAAATCAGTCCTAAGATTGGAACAGAATTCCAATTATGGAATTCTAATCATGGAACTGAATTCTTTCAACAACCTTCAACAAGTTTGGAAGCAAATTCAAAGAAATTCCAGAAAGCATACTCTTGCTGACATCTTGATTTTGGCCTTGTATGACTCTGTGCAGAAAACCAGCTGAGCCACAGTGTGTCCTGACTCAGAAATTGTGAGTTAAATTCATTTTGCTTTAAGCCACCAAGCTCACGGCAATGTGTTATGGCGGCTCCTCAGTAGTGTGTGTGTTTGAGTGTGTGTGTGTGTTGTTCATTCAGTTTTTCTAACCCTAGAGCAAAGACTAGCATGTAGATTTTAGTGCATAAATGTTTTATAAAGATTTTTAATTACAACAATCACATTAGAGCCCAAAAGTTAGGTAAAGTTATTCTAAGGATAACAAAATAATTAATAAATATTTTCTCATGTATAATCAAACCATCTTTATGACATCACTGAAGTGAAGATATTGGTACTTCCATGTGGTAATCAAGTGGTAACAGCCAAGAAAAGACACAGTTTAACAAGATCTTATCAACGATGGATATTTCTAAGAGACCCAAGATATCTTATTTTCAAGACTTTGACAAAACGTGGCATTACTTAGGTGCAATAATGAAAAAACAGAATCTTTAAAAGATATTCAGTATTCATCTGAAAAGTAGATAAATACATTAATAGGTCACATTATTTTTAAATATTAATATAGTCATTCACAAAGTTAGAAATGCTATGAAGGATTCAATGTCTATTTTCATCATTAGTGTAGATTAGAGCCATGGTCATAATAATTATTCTCCAATTAAACAGTTAAGAATAAGATAATTTGCTAGGGTTCAAAGAACCATGATACTCAAACACAAGATATGGTGTATCTGACAAAGAATATACAGAACACTCACATGTGCACACCTAAGTGTACATATTCCCTGCTGTCAAAGACAACTGACTTCATCAAACTCCTAGACAAGAAGCTAAAACTAATAGTTCCAATCGGATCTAGTTTTCTGACCCTCCCAGAGCTGGTGAACAATTTATCTATGTATGTACTACTGGCCAGGTTAAGCCACCATTCATGTTCAAGGCTGTAAAGTAGTTCAAATAGTCTTTGGACAGAAAACACTAGTCTGAAAAAAAGACAGTACCCTCCAACTCCTAACATGTTTGAGGTATAGAATGTGACTTGCTCAATTAACCCTATGATCATAAAATATAATGTCATTTGAAAAAGTCACTTCTGAGAAAAGGAAGCTAGTACAGTTTGGATAAGTATCGTTGGCCAATATTTTGGTTTAAGACCAGCAGCAAGCGGAAATAAACTAGGTTAAAGAAATACTTTTTAAAATTTTCCTGCACTGAGAATATTAAGTGGAAAACAAATTAATTTTTGCCTGTCAAGTGATGCTTTGCTGCTGCTGATATTTTACTTATTAATTTCCTTGAAATTTCTAGACTTACAGTGCAAGTGTTTGCTCTGATATAAAATAATGGATTAAGAATTTTTGCATTTTTGTGACACTATTTCCCAGTTGACATCAGATATTACCTTATTTTTTCTCTCTTCTTCCATATCACACTTAGACTTAAACTTGAGCTCTTAAAACCCAAAGATCATAATTTATTTTAGTTCACATAGCAGCTAACTCAATGCTTAACAAAGAAAAGAAGCTTAAATGCCGAATTTCATTCTAAGTCTACTCACTGAGCTAGGAAATCTGATGATAGGTAGAGGGAATCCGTATCTCTTATTTCTCAGTTTCCATTATGCACTAGCCTAGGTATACCAAATATATAGTACCCATGAATACTATCTAATTGAGCATCCATTGTGGATGTCACTAATCTATCACAACAGTCCCCTGCTGAAATGGCAACTACATAAATCTTAATATAGAGATCCAGATAGCCACACTTAAGTGATACCTATGCCACATGGAATAAAATAACATACATGTCATGGAATGCTTTATTTTCCCATTAAAAGAGAAAGAAACTGAGGCATAAAGAGCTCAGAATAAGAATATATAACCAATAAGTGACTGAAAAGGAACTGGGATCCAATTCTATACAATTCCCAAGCTTTTGTTCTGTCTACTCTACCACATAATGTTTCTAGTCAACAATAATACAATCTATTAAAATTAGAGTATTTCATAATAGGTTTCAACAGAGAACAATCTTTGGCTTCAGAAAGAATTGGCTCATATACTATCTTCACTCCTTATTTCTGTGAGCTGGGTGTTTACTGGGATTCCCTGTACTCGGTTTTCTCATATGTCAAATAGGACAATAACAGTACATATTTAATTGTGCTCTATGAGGAATAAACGAGAAAACACATGTAAAGTGCTCAGGTTTTGCCTAAATGCTTTTTACCTGACATCTAATAAATGCACATTAGAAGTTGTGTATCATTACTTTGTTTTTCTTTTTTTTTTTTTTTTTTTGCAGTACCGGGGATTGAACTCAGGGGCGTTCTACCTCCACGCTACACCCCCGGCCCTATTTTTTATACTTTATTTTGAAACCAGGTCTCACGAAGTTGCGGAGGGCCTCACTAAGCAGAGAGACAGAGGGAGAGACAGGGATAGAGAGAGAGAGAGAGAGAGAGAGCTGAGGCTGGCCGTGAACCCGGATCCTCCGGTTTCCACCTCCCAAAGTACTGGGATTACAAGCGTGCGCCACCACGCCCGGCAGAAGTTGTGTATCATTATTATCATCACCTGCTACACTGGATGGATGAAACCATGACTACTATTCAAATACTAAGACAAAAATTATGGCTGTAGAGTAGAAAAATTGAATGCCAATTACTCACCTCAAAGAATGGAGCAGTTAAGCACCATGAACGTTTTTTTCCACATTGGTTCTAAACATAAACCTCCCATCATAGATAAGTACTCATGGTCCACAAAAAGAAATAGTTTGTAAAGGCCCTATGCTCACTTACAGAAATGTATGAATGGATAACGTGATACAAAATGAATAATAAAGCTTTATTTTCTTGAAAAGACAAAGAGGTCAGTTTTATCATTAATTGCTACAATCTGATAAGGAATGAACATAGATGCAGCTTCTCTTTTCTTTTGCCTTGGGCAGTCAGTATAACTGGTAGAGTGGTATAAATTCAAGATGTCAGTGCTGTTGACAATGCATTGGTGAGCACGGCAGGGGGGTGGCAGTACTCAAGAGAAAAGCAAAGATGGGGCTGAGAAATTAGAATGAGGAACTAAGCAGCGTGATCCCCAACAGGCATGTGCTAGTCACTCAGTTGGAAGGCAAGAGATCAGACATTCTCAGCACAGGAATCTGCTCTGCCATGCTGTGTCCCACACTTCTGAAGGAGCCTATTAAATGACAAGGGCACTGGAAAATACTAAAATCTCACCAAATGCCTGTCATCTCCTGTTGAAATATCGCCTCATGGATATGAGTTACTACCATCTAAGGAAGCTACAGGGGCACATTACAAGTCAGGAGGCGATCTAAAGCATCCTGGGAATGCTCCCCACCAGGAGGCTTCTTACAAGGGGAGAATTAAGCACTATTCTTTTCACCTTTTTACAGTTTTTCTATTTTCAACTTGGAGGAAATTGCCACTGCTGTCAGCTCATAGCAATAAAGGACAATGCGGACAACGTGCTAAGGAAAGGAAAACTGGCAAGCAGCTCTAAAGGTGATTCTTGCTTCCTGGAAAAATAACATATCAGGTCAGAAAAATCAGAGCAACAGGGATGCTTAGACTCATTTTCCAGCCAGGAAAATTAAAGTCTGGAGAGGTGACTGACTTATGCAATCAGTGCTGCTCCTGGCTGCAACCAGTGCGAAAGGACAACACACATGGTATCCTTAGACGGCAAAGGAGGCCAAATTTCAAAATGGCCACGTGATTTTCAATGCCTGGTATAACACATCTTCTTTCAGCTATTCAGTCTAATACTATTTAGGAACTACTATAAAGGGGTTTTCCAAATGTAATTAAAGTCCCAATTTTTTATATGAAGATAGGAAGATCACCTCAGTGGGTCTGGTCTAATTTACAGGAGCCCTTCAATGAGGATGGACGTTGTGAGACCATTTCAAAGCATGAGGGTAAATTGGCATGAGGAAGTGACATGACTGAATTATGTTGGTCCCAAAATTCATATATTGAAACCTAGCCCCTGCTGTGACTATATTAGGAAACTGATCCTGTAAGGAGGTAGTAAAAATTAGATGGGTCATATAGGAGGGGCCCTAATCCAATAGAACTGGTGGCTTTATAAGAGAAAGAGGTACCCCTCTCTTCATAAGTACACAGAGGAAAGCCATATCAAGGCACAACAAGAAGACAGCCTCACCTGAAACCACTGGACAGCACCTTGATAATGGACTTCTAGTCTCCAGAACTGGGAAAAAATTTTAAATAACAATTAATTAAAGTATCATTGTCATGGATCTGTGCCATGTTTGCTGAATTCCCTTGCACGAATGACTCTGGGTCCAAAATTATTATTTTAATATTTAATATTTAGGGTTGACTGGGGAGGAGGTAGCTTGACAATTCTTCTTGCCTCCTGAATCCTGCAACTAGCACCTGACTTTTATAGAAACTTTAAGCAAGGCATCATAAAAGTTAATTAAATACAGAAGCCAGGAAATTGTTAGGGGTTACGATAAGGAAAGTCAATGAGGCAGACATAGGACAAGCTTAGAGGAAAGAGGAGTTAAACATTACTGGGTGTAGAAGCATCAAAGACCGCACTCATTTATTACATCAGGTCCTTTGGAATTTGTCTGCTTTTGGAAAAATCCCACCCAGCCAAATACTGTGTATTTAGCTTGAGCTGGTTCAAGATGTTAATCTCAGTGTGCAGCTCTAACATGACTCTCAATAAATTACAATGAAATTTAAAAATAACAATGAAATGAAAATTTTAAAATGACAAATTTAATTAAAATTGAAATTGTTTTTTAAGCCACCAGGCTATGGGATTTTGTTTTGACAGCCCAAGTAGATGAATGCAGAAAGATTCCCCATTGCTGGTTTTGAGATTGAGAGGGTCGTGTGACCAAGACTGAGGAAAACAGCCTCTACCAGACAGTCATTGAGAAATGGGTAAATACAAATAATGGAATATCTATGCCTGTATATGTACATTGTATATGTATATATTTATATATGCAAATATAAATATATATTATATATGTACATTGTATATGTATATGTATACATATATATTTACTTACATATATACACATATATATAAAACTACTTTTAAAAATACTAATAAAGTGTTAATTCTGGTGCTAGGATTAAAGCTTACTGATTTGAGCCTGTTTCTTTGTTCACTTTTCTGTATCAATTCTTCCTTTTTTTTTTTTTTGCAGTACTGGGGATTGAACCCAGGGGCATTCTACCTCTGAGCTACACCCACAGCCCTATTTTTTATTCTTTATTTTGAAACAGGGTCTCACTAAGTTGCAGAGGGCCTCACTAAGTAGCTGAGGCTGGCCACGAACCCGGATCCTCCGGCCTCAGCCTCCCATGTACTGGGATTACAAGCGTGCACCACCACACCCTTCTAAGACAGCATTTATTATTTACAATGAAGAATTAAAACAATAATAATAATTTAATATTACTTCAAATGGGAATACTATTTTATATTTCTAATCCTTCAGAAGTGAGATCCACAGATTTGTGTGTGTCTGTGTGTGTCTGTGTATGTGTGTGTGTGTGTGTGTGTGTGTGTGTGTGTGTGGTACTGGGGACTAAACCCAGGGGAATTTTACCTCTGAGCTATACCCCCAGCCCTATTTTATGTTTTTATTTTTATTCTTTATTTGGAAACAGTGTCTCACTAAGTTGCAGAGGGCCTCCCTAAGTTGCTGAGGCTGGCTGCGAACCTGAAATCCTCCTGTCTCAGCCTCCCAACCACAGATACTTTTGAATGGGTTGTCTAGTATTATTCTGGAGAGAAGCTACTTTAGTTTTTCCTAAAATAATTATATCACAGTTTTAACATATCCTCGAACTTCTGAGTATATTCTCCTCACCATGAGTAAAGTTTCAGGGTCGTAAAACATTTACTCTACAGAGATTGGACAGGCCAATATTGACATTTATTTTTGGGAGCTTCTAGAATATTTAAAAATACATGTTTGATAACCCATAGGCTGTCAAAGTGATAGTGATTATAATTGAGAAATTAACTGAAATGGAACATTTGATTACATTAATTGACTAGATAGATATATAAGTAGAAGTCCACCAAAGTCTCCAGTGTGTTCAATGCCATATATAGTACCTATCAGAGTACAGAAAAGGTTCTATACTGATTTGATTTAAAAGTTTCCTGTGCTTTATCACTCATGTGTAATTATAGTTAGTCCATTAATTACCTTCTTGCAAAGTAAAATTGGAAACTGAATTAAATGGTACTTTAAAAAGCTAATTTTGCAAACAATTAAATGAAGCCAAATATAATTGATAATTGCTGTAACAACTGGCCCTGAGGCATTCCTCTTCAGAAAGAGTGTTGTTTACACTTTGGTAACATGAGAGAACAGAAACTTTCTTTATAAATAAGCATGAAAAAGTCAATTGGCTTTTCATAAAATTTGACTCAATATAAAGGTAGACAGATTAAGCAATATAAATTTTAGCATTGTTTCTGGGGAAGAAAATAGTTGATGAAGACCGAAGTCTTAAAACAGGAAACAATATATTTAAGTTGTCACCAAACTACAGATTTGATAAAAGCAGTGAATCTGAATCTTGCACTAGTTCTGTGTGTTCTGGAGGGAAGAAAAACTTTCTTGATAAGTTTATATGTATTTTTAGTTTCCAAATTGGAACCACATAGCAAACTGATTATATAGTTTTAAAATATCATTATTGAGCTGGGTGTGGTGGCGCATGCTTGTAATCCTAGTACTTGGGAGGCTGAGACAGGAGGATCTGGGTTCGCGGCCAGCCTCAGCTACTTGTGAAGCCCTCTGCAACTTAGTGAGACCCTGTTTCCAAATAAAGAATAAAAACAGGGCTGGAGGTATAGCTTGGAGGTAGAATGACCCTGGGTTCAATCCCCAGTACCATTAATAAATAAATAAAATATCATTATTGAGCACATGCTTTGTGGAAACACTGTGCTTACTGTTAGGCATACATCTAACATTTCCCTCCTACTGCTTAGAGGCCAGCCAAGGATAACATGCCTATATAGCAAAGCAAGGGGGCAAGGAACAGTGAGACCCAGATGGAAGGTCTTGCATTCTGCATGGGCTGGCTAGGGAAGGTCACACAGGGTGCAGAGGATGTAACCAGCACCTTACTAGACAGCCTGGGTGGTGATGAGACCCCAGTGAGGAGATGCATGCCAGGTAGAATGGTGTGGAGAAAGATTGGCACCCAGGAGCACAGTATGTGGGAAAGCTTCTAGTCAGGCAGTGTGAAAATATTTCTTAGGAGCCCTTCAAAGGTTTTAGAAGATACCCTGACATCAATATAATTTTAGACATTTATTCACTCTCTTAATAGTCAATTAGTTTTGGTTATCCATGTGCTTGACATTGGGCTCAGGTGACCACACTTCTACCGAAACCAAGTCTTTGCCTTAGGATTTCACAGTACATCTGGAGATAAGAAGGAAATTAGGCAAAATCAATCTGAACAGCCCTCTCTGTTTTTATTTATCCTTTTCCCCACATCTTGGAGCACAACCTATTTTTCTCTTTCTTTCTTGTTACTTATTTATTTATTTTTGTAATAGAGATTGAACTCAGGGACATTCTACCTTTGAGTTACACCCCTAGCTCTTTTTGGTTTTTATATTAAAACAGGGTCTCGCTAAATTGCTGAGCATCAGGGGCCCCATTAGGGACCAGCTGTGGTTGCAGGGGTTGAAATCCCCAGGACAAAGAATACATGTGCAGCCGGGCATAGTGGCACACACCTGTAATCCCAGTACTTGTAAGGCTGAGACAAGAGGATCACAGGTTCAAGGACAGCCTCAGCAAGTAATTAGACTCTTTCATCAACCTAGCAAGACCCTGTTGAAAAAACCAATAAACCAGAATACATGTGCAGTCGCCATCTTGAGGAAAACAAACAGCAAACAGCAACTTTATTCTGCATACCCGTTCTTTATGTAGGGTCCTGCACAATATTGCGCATGCCCATGTCTGCGGTATGTGCACATGCATGTTACACTTTGCTTAATCATTGCACATACTGTATGTAATGCACATGCATGAGATGCCTGCACACTTGCTATCATATAGGAAGTGCACACACCTGCAGCTGTGCTGGGACTGTGTGTACCAGCCTCTGTGTGGGATGCACAGCCTGTCTGAGGCTGTGTAGGGTCATGCGACCACTGCCAGCCTGTGATACTCCTGTCCCAGCTTCCCAAGGACTGGAATTACAGAAGAATGCCATCATGCCTGGCTTGTTCTGTTTTTGTAAGCAGCAAAATGTCAGCCTTTGTGAATGAGCTGTGTATTGGACAGGGTTCTCTAGATAAACAGAATACACAGAATGAGTATATTTGAAAAAAGGGATTTATCAGATGGGCTTACAGTTTGAAGCAATGTAGTCCCAGGTTCTGACTGCATGTGGAGAGTTAGAGGAACCAGTAGCTGGTCAAACGGTCTAAGAACTGGAGTCTTAGGATCGGAGCAACCACTAATTCAGTCCCAGTCCAAGACGTGAAGATCAGGAAGCTCTCCGGAGAAACGATGGTGAAGTTTCAGTTCCAAGAGCTGGAGGCCGAGAAGATCAAGAAGCTCTTCAGAGAAAGGCGAAGCCGGCGACTGATGATCTTAGGCGAGAGCAGATGCGTTTTCCTTGGAAAGAGTCACATGCACTCTACGCGGCTTCTCCCTCTTTATCTAAGTCCACACCTATCAGAATCCAACTATCACAAACTGTGATTAGTCCAAACCACCATGACAATCCCAGTCCCCTTCACCCAAATCTCCTTCTCCAGCCTCTCGTGCAGCTGAGAGGAGCCAGTGAGTGTGCCTTTTAAGAAATACATTTCTTATATCCAGGCCTAACTTTGGTATAATCTACCGCAGCACAGAAGGACTGTTTGCTTCCTTGGAACTATATAATAGTCCTTACTTTTACCTAGAAAGAACCTCTATCTTTCAACTGAGTCTGAAAATAGTCTACTGTCTTTGGTATTTTTTTTTCTATGAATCACTTTTTTCAGGACACCAAGTTTGAAAATAAACAACATAATAAGGAGTAATGGTTTTCATCTTTGAAACAACTCAGGCATTGTCAAATTTACATCTGCCCCTCCACTAATTAGATTCATTTTTGTCCTGTGCCCAGAGGCCTAGCATTCTCACATCTCAGGGGTTTGTTCATGAAACATGTCCAGAGAGATGTACTAATTTTGCTTCTGCCAGCACTATGTCCCCATATCCATACTATTCTGCACAGAGACTCAGCTCATCACAGTCTCTCACAGCAGTGCTCTGGAAACTCCCTCAGCAAGTGTGCTGAACTGGATTCTTCCTCTTCACCTTGGGTTATTTTTGATTCTCAGGAGTCTACTAAGATTTCCTTTCCCTGAAGTGCTGAAATTCTTCCTTTCTGCATCTAGTCACAAACAGATGAGTTTGGAGAAATGGTACAGCAAAGACTTAGAGCAAGCTGCTCATTCTGTCCCTTAGTGCTCCCATCTTGGTAAGATCTTCCTTACATTGAATGACAGGTGATAATGGCAGAGTGACCAGCCAATATGCAAAATACTTTCAGCCTATACCTGGGAACATATGTGGACATGCCAACCCCTTCCATTTGTGAAGTTTTGAAATGGTCTGGGGCTGTAGAAAATTACATACACAAATATATCAAAGTCAACTACTATGCTGAGCAGGAGAAGGAGGGAAGGGGGAGGGAATGGAGGGTGGGAATTGGGGGAGGGCTAATTGACCGATGTGTGCATGTATACTTCTATCACCCTGAAACCCATCAAGATGTATGATTACAATGCACCAATTAAAAAAGAAAGAAAGAAAAGAGGACTCTTTCTCACAGGGCAAACTGATGTAACCACTATAAAGAGAAGTAGAAAAGAATGATTTGTATTATATGCATAGGAAACAAGTAAATCATTTGGGTATATAAAAGAGGCAATAGTAAGAGAAACTTTAGATCCCCTCCCCAAAGACTCAGAACCTACTCTATCCAATTGTGAAGAAAGAAACTGCCCCAGCAAAAGGAATTAAATTTCCTCTCATCCATAATGATGAGTAAGGAATCCATCAATACTTTGGCCACTGGAAGAAGAAAGTGGACTAGACAGCAATGATAAAACAGATTAGAGATGAGAGCACACAGAAAGCACAGCTTGTCATGGTGGGATGAGTAGATGTTCCACCATAAAGTTTGATAGTCACTGTCAAGTTGCTTCACAAAAAATTGTACCAATTTGCAAACCCACTAACAGTATATGAAAGTAAACAAGTCTCCCTCCCTCATCTACAATGCGTATTACAGGGCTTCAATTGATTACTGATATATCAAAATCTTATTTGGCTTTACTTTTAAATTCATGATCTAGAAAGACTTCTTATAGATTTATTGATAATTTATGCTCATTTATCTGTAAATTATGAAAGTACTGACAATAGATATAATAATAAAAATTAAATAAGAGATTCTGCTATGCCCCTTCAAACAGCTCATCACTGGGCATACTGCTGAGTCTACAGGGCTCCCATTAAAGCCCTGTCCTAGCTTTTGTGTCTGAGATGAAGGACATTCCAATAATTGGATGGGTGAAGAGGTGAGAATTACCTGCTTCCCATATCAACCACCAAATTAAGTTTATCTTGCTTATTATTTGGGTGAACTAATTTGCTTACATCAAGATGGCAAGATACTTGGCAAGATTAGACCTATGGAGAAAAAACAGGACCTGATTTAGGATAACAATTATATTTATGATGTTTTAAATCTGATTTTTTTTCCCTAGTAACAAAGGCAGGAACAGGAATTACACTTGTTTTGCACTTCAAATCCTTTTTTGGACATTGATAGAATAAGGTCGGCCTGACTGCAAGTTTCTCGGAGCCAATGAGTGCTGTGTTAAGTGTGTATTCTTAATATTTAGAACAGTTCCTGATACAAGACAATTGTTAATCAGTATTATGAAATGATTTTCTGATTATATGAATGCACGTAAAAGAGTTAATATAATAAAATGATAGCAACATATAAGTGACATTCAAGAATATAAATTACTGCAAATTCCACCTCCAAAAATCTATCCTGACATCTCTTTTCGTGCTGTGAAATTCTAAAAATGTCATTCCATTGACATAGTGCTTCCTTCTCTCATCATTCATGACAACACACTGTTCTTTCTCATTTTATGGATAGAAGCTATTGGCGTTTTTCTATAGAAGCATTTGCAGGGATTATACATTCTCACAGTTTGGTGCATTCTTTGATAGAAAAATGTGCTGCATGGACCTGATAGTTGTAAAATACTTGAGATTTACTGTCTTTCATTTCATAAATGATGAGAAAAGCTCCTCTCTGCTAAATAGTAGGGAAAATTGTTTTCTACATAAATGCTATTAATCATAACATATATCATCTCAATAAATAAATATTATTTATCTTGAATAACTTCATGAAATGCAGGAAACCAATAAACATCAAAAAATCTCATTAACCCTTAGAAAGCAAAATAAATCCTCTAGGAAATATAATTTTCCATTAAAAAACATTTCTTTCTGATTTTATTTGTGATTATGAAGAACACACATCTAATTTTCTATAATTAGAGATTATAGATCTATTTTCAAAAGAAAAATTTAAAACATATCATCAAAGTTTAGGGATAAGAGCTAATAACAGTTTATTATGTTTTCTTCCCATATTTTCCTACATATAAGTACATATTCATAAGGAGATGATAATATATTATAAATGGCATTTGCAAGTCTGTTAAAAACCAAAATTGTTACATCATGATCACAGTCCCATGTCAATATATTCTGGTTTAAAAGACATTGTGGGGACTTAATTACAACTTACTCAATCACCTGCTTACTGCAGATAACTTACATTGCTTAGTGTTTGGCTATTCTAAATAACAATATGGTGAATATTTGTGATTCTGTGTCAAGTCTACACTTAATTTGAAACACTCTCCCCAACTAGTTATATCCATTTAACTACTATTTAGTCTCCTTAAAAGAAAGTGGAATAAACTAAGAAATCTTAAGTGCTTAATATCTAATGTCAAATTGTTTTCCTGGAAAACTTTAAATATTTACATTGCTGTCTATATTATATGAATATTCCTATAAGATTTACTATTCCATTTTAATAATGATTTTTCTCCCTGATAATTCACCTACAGACTAGATTTCTATATAAATATCATAATATAGGCTTTGGTATTGTGTCTTTTTATTGCATATACTTTTCCTCCCTAATGACAAATGTAAGTTATTTTAAAAAATAAATTTAAACCACATATTTATACATAGAATAAATCATGTAATTATTCCTCATTTCCCTAACCCTACTTTGTTACTTCCTAGAGGAAATTAATTTGGTGTAATTTTGTGTGTGTGTATGTGTTTATGTATGTTTATGTACATATACTACTTCACACACAGACATGTATGTGGGTACACACATGCACATACTACATGCATACATACAATATACAAACTACATGTGTTCATAAAAGTAGTTTTCCTTTTTCTAAAATTTGGATCATATAGAATGTGGTGTGAATTTTTGACTACTAAACATTGAATGTTTCATAGATAAATTTCTTTTTGTTTTTGTAGCTCCCTTTTGAATAAAAAAGATTCACTTATTTCAATATGTTCAGTTAATATCTCCTTAAGTTGGCAATCCCAACATAGCAAAAAATAAGTATTTTGAATTTGGTATAAACTCCATTTCTATTCTTGTTAGCAACATCAGGAAAGACTAACAATTAAACATCAGGCAAACTTTCTTCTTGTGAAACCACCTCCACATTGAATTTTTTTTAAATAATTACATGCTATCAGCAAAATTTACAGTAAAATGAGTTTTTCTTACATGATTTATTTTAGAATGAATATAAAAGAGGTTTGTGTTTTTGTTGTGGTTTAATTACATGGGGGAAAAGGGGTTCTGGAGACTGAACCCAGGGGCATTCTACTTCCTACCTACATCCCCAGTCATTTTTATTTTTTTATTTTGGAACAGTGTCTTACTAAATTGATGATTGTCTCTCTAAATTACTGAGACTGGCCTTGAACCTGCAATAGTTCTATCTCAATCTCTCAAGTGGGATTATAGGCATGTGCCACCACACCCGACTTATTTAACTACATTTTGCATGGTAATTTGGAACAGTGTTGAACAGGTAAACTTCTTCATTTGTTCCCATCATCTAAACTGAGGCTAGAATCCTAAAGTCAGATGATGAATTTTATCTTAATGAATGACAATGCTACAAGAACACTTTTCAAAAATACTTGTGCCGGGCGGGCAAAAAAAAAAAAACTTGAAAATTTTGTCAAAGGAATAATCACCAACCCCAGGGATAATCCTCCCCAGAATATTGAGATATAGTCTTCTCATAAGGGTTTTCAGAAAAAGTTCAAGTGGATTAATGGTTTTACATAGTTAATGCTTTTATTATCTCTCAGAATGAAAATAGAATTCAGAGTTCAAACTAAGGATTTGTGAAGAATGTGGCTTCAGAGAGGAATAAAATATATGACAAGTAAGAAGAAATGCATTCCAGGTTTGGAAATCCTTGAAAAGTGTTCCAGGAAATCTCACTGGAGGTTTTTTGCTATTGCAATTCTATAACCTCTACTGTTTTATATGTTGGAGGTAGTTGCTACTAATGCTCACAGATTCTTTTTTTTTTATGTTTTTATTGGTGCATTGTAGTCTCACATCACAATGGTATCAGTTTGGTGTTAACATACATGCACACAGACCTTGGTGTCCCTCCCCCCCCGCCTCCCTCCCCGCCTCCCCCCACATGTAGCACTGAGAATGATGTTGGTATAATCTCATATATACACATTGTTTAT
>PVJS01020771.1:0-32236 GCA_004027185.1 Glis glis | reverse complement strand
GTAGCTGGCAAAAATCTTCTCCCATTCTGTTGGCTCTCTGTTGAGGTTCTTGATTGTTTCCTTTGCTGCACAAAAACTCTTTAGTTTAATGCAATCCCACGTATTAATCCTCATTTTAGTTTCCTGTGCCTTTGGGGTCTTGTTGAGGAAGTCTTTACCTGTGCCTATGTGTTGAAGTGTTGGGCCTATGCCCTCTTCGGGTAGCTGCAAGGTCTCTGGTTTGATTTCTAGGTTTTTGATCCATCTGGAGTTGACTCTAGTGCAGGGTGAGAAAGTGGGGTTTATTTCTATTTTTCTGCAGGGAAATGGAGATAATTAGAGAACATCATGCTAAGTGACATTAGTAAGTCACTAAGAGTAAAAAATCGGATGTTCCCCCTAATCTGTGGGAGCTAGATAGAAGGGGACTTAGAAGGGACTTAGAAGGGAAGAAGAAGAAATCTTTAGATGGACAAAGAAGGTGACCTAACTGAGGGAGTTGGGAGGGGGGTGGAGGGAAACACACTATAGCATATGATGTACATACACAAACCTATAAGACTCAATCACTATCCGGAGCATGAAAGGGAGGGAAGGGGGACAGAATAGGGTGGGATTGGAGGGAGGGCTAAATGTGCAATGTGTGCATGTATGATGTTCATACCCTGACATATATCAAAATGTATAATTACAATGCACCAATAAATGAACATAAAAAAGAAAAATATATATATATACACAATTTGTGTGTATATACACACATACACATATATGGAGAGAGATAGAAATACATTATTGTGTATAAGTATATACATAATGCAGGTGGTATTACTTTATGTGTTGATCCAGGTCTTCCAAGAAGCAGAGGAAAGATGGGATTAAATGTACAAGAAATGCTTTAGGAGTAATGCCTATAAGAGAAAATGGGGAGGGAGCAGGAGAGACTTTGAGAGCCATCTGGCTGTGAAGCAGGTCTGACACCCTGAGCAAAGGAGAGAGGGAAGGAAGGAAGGAAGGAAGGAAGGAAGGAAGGAAGGGAGGGAGGAAGGAAGGAAGGAAGGTCATGCAGCCAACTCTCAGACTGCGGTGCAGTTCTAGGGAGTTTGGCAGGGCTGCCTTTGGGAGGCCTCAAGTCCAGCGAGCCTCAACTCAGTCCTGCATCCATGTTTTGGATTTCCCCCTTTCCTGTCTCACGTTCCCAGGCCCACACTTCAGTTTCCTGGGATACCTTTCCAAATGAATTCCCTACAGATCCTTTTCCTCAGCTTTCAAGGAAGTCCAGATTTAGCCTCTTTACCAACTACTTCATCTTTGAACTCAATTAAAGTAAATGCACACGTAACACAACTAAATATGTGTAGTGTCGTACCTAAAATCCACTCATTTACCACCGGTATTGTTGCCCTTGAAGAGTATCTCCCATGAACGGGTCCACTTCAGTATCCCTTCTGCACTGAGACATTGGCTGGAGCCACCAGTGGGAAGCATGGCTCACTGCACAAAGAGCCGGAACCCCATCGGTGAACTTCAAATACGATGCCAAAAGGCATGTTCTCACGGCCACTTCTGATTACATACAGTAAAAATGATGAAGGCGATAAACCCATGACTGAAGTTTTAGAAACCTGGTTTGTGCCGAGAAGCAGATTTACTGTTGACATTACTCTGAAGGACTGGTCTTTAAAATTCTAACTACAAACAAGGAGACCCTCATGTTCCTGAGGCAGAGGAACACATGAGTTTGGGGCAGATTTCTTTACAATGCTTTCCAAGACTTAGTGAGTATATATTTCTTTTCCTTTTATTGATCTACGTCTCCTCTCACCTTCTGATATTTCCCCCTCAACCCCTTAAGTGCTTTTTGCTCTCTTGCTTTTCATTTGGTCCTTCCATTGTCAACAGAGGAGCTCTTTTGAAGTAAACCTAAATGAAGAAAAAATAAATGCTGCTATCTGAATATCAAGAGCATCCTTGAAGAGATAAGTGTTCTGGAGGCTTTGTGGGCCTGAAGTGGAGGTGGGAGGTGGGGAATCACAGGTATATTGAATAACTGCTTATTTAATTATTCTCCATTGGGAGAATATGTTGGAATTCATTTAACACGGGTAAGTTCATTTCTCTGTCTCTCTCTCTCCCCCTCCCTCCCTCTCTTTCCTTTTGCAGTTAGTGGCATCCCATATCTGTCATTATAACCTTAATCCTGGTTAAAATAAAAACTATAAATGCAAAATAAATCGTATGAATGGTTCTAAAACAAAGACATGTGGATGCTTTCAGGTTTCCCTCACTGAAGATGTTAAGTTAGGAAAATTTTAGAACCATCTAGGAATTCCCTGAGTGCTTCTGCTGTATGAGCATATTGTTAAAAACTTGCATCTATTAAGCCACCAGCCGGACAAATATTGAGAAGGATAGAAAATGGGTTTCAGCAGCCTGAGGCTTTGAGGAAGAGCAAAGGAGGCTGACTTAACTCATTTTTTGGATGCCGTCCCAGAACCATCACTCTTTTGCTCCTTCTGGTGCGTCATGCGGACATGCAGAAGATGAGGATGTGATTTTTATAACAAGGTACATTTTTAATCCCTTTCCTGTCACACCAAGTAAACAGCTCACCGTGAGACACTCGGGAGGATTCTCAACTGCAGTAGAATATGGAGCGGTATAAAAATTGTCATATGTGAATGTTAATACACCCAGCCAGGGAGTATGGTTTAACAGGTTATTGAGGTACCAGAAACATAGGCACCATGTAATGTAAGTGTTATGCCCATGCTTGATTGTCCTTAAAAAGTGAACCCATGAGTCTTCCAGAAGCAACTGCCCAGGAACAAACACTACAACAAACACACCTTTCTCCAGCCCCAAAGGACTCTCAGCTTTCAGCAAAGCCCAGGGTTATGGATGTGCTTGTCGACATCTCTTGGATAACAGGACTCTATTTTCTCTATTTTCCATTTTGGAGCAGCAAAACATGAGTCTTAGAAGGTAAAGATGTTTGTCCAAGGTTACCCTGCAGGGCTAGTCAAGAATAATAGACTAGGAGTAGGACTCAAGCCTCCTGCCTTTTATTTCAATATTTCAGTGTTTCAGCCTCCCCCTTGGACATTACTTATGCATGGAGCTGGCGTCCACACAGATTTCTCAAAGGCCTATATTTAAGGGTACTTAGTTGCAGCCCAGCTATTCAAATGTCCCCACTACAACTACTACAGCAGAGAATGGAAACAAGGGGAGAATTTAATGCTTATTGAAAGCTGACTCAGAGCGTGTAAAGGTGAAAGTGTGTGGTCAGAAGGCTTAGCTGCCTGTTGAGTTCTTTTATTCAATAACTCAAGTAGCCTGTTGTGAGCTGCTTTGGCGCTATTAACACATCTGGAGCTAGTGGCCATACATTGGGGACCTTTTAGAATGTAAAAGTAGCTTTGGAGGCAAACTCGTGTTAAAAAGAAATACTTCTGAAGAACAAAGGCTAACTTTATATAGTACACCCCTCTCTCCCTGACTCAATTCCACTGGGCTTTTGATGGAGCACGTGTTAAACCTATATACTTATTTGGAGTAATAAAAATTGTCCTCCTGGACTGTGTTTACTTTCAAAGTAGCCCTTTGGATCTCTGAACAGATACAAACATCAAACAAACTTAGAAAACAGTCCACAGTGTGTAGACTTTACTGATATTCTCTGTCTGCTCCTAGACATATACCCCATCTTTCCCTGCACACACACCCCTCAGCCCTGAAGTTAATCTGTGCAGGCGGTGCTGGTGGGCTCTCGCCCTTCGGTTGAGTTTGGCTGGTGGAAGTCATCAGCAGGAGGTCAGAGAGATCAGATATTTATTCTATATGTTCATCACCATCACCTTTAATCCTTTACCTCTACATATTTCTGGAAGTAAACTCCAGAATAAGAGTGCACCATGCCCGGCAGCCCACAGTTTGGAAATTCTGAATTCCTATCCTGAAATCCTGGATCCTGGAACACAGCCCTCTCTCTAACACTCTCTCTTGGTTCTGGAAGCTGTATCCAAAGGGCTAACGTTAAATCAAAAGAGAATCCTAAGGCCAACGAAAATGGGATCAAAATGGATCAGGAGCAATAAAGTTAAAGACCACATTGACAGGTATCTTCACCTGCCTTCTTGTTGGTCTATGCATGGTGTATTGCTGAACTACTCTGAATTAAAGGTGGGGGATACAGTGGCTTAAAGTCATAATCCACCCTTTCTTCCCTTCCACATGAACTCTCCTCCTTCTCCCAAGGAGGAGTGAAAGTCAAGGGGAAGGAGAGTTACTGAACCAAAATGTAGTTTTCCCTGACAAGTGCAAAGGGATTGAAAGTCAATCCACAAAGGATAGATGCATACTCTGGAATTTACTCCCAGAAATCTGGAGAGGTAAATGATGGAAGGGCAGGATGAAGCAGATGTGCAGAAGGTGCTCAGAACATGGAGTAGCAGTTGACACACTACTGGTCTCTTGCCAGGCAGCAGGGTGTCTCAGGGCACTGAGGTTCCCTGCTGAGGTTGATTGTGGTAAAGGGCTCCTTGTCCCAAGGGAAGGCAGCACTGGCACACAGACACAGCAAAAGATCATCGCAATAACACGACCATTTAATGGGATTTGCAATATCCACAGTCAGTCTCAATGAGATTTTGTCATGGCCAAGTGACTAAAACAGGCCACGGAAGCCCTAGGAGTTGAACATTTCCTCATCCATTGTCTCTGGCTGACCAGAGACAATGCTCTAAATACTGAATCCTGATTGTCCTTTCCACCCTCCCAATATCCAAAATGGCTGGAATTTCTCCAGGTCCTGCCTGACTTGGTGAAAGAAACTTTGTCCCCAGGATCTCTTAATTGGGTACAGTAAATCGACACTGAAACACACTATCTTTGTTTATGTGGTGCCAGCATTTTGGAGAGCCCATAGCATGTTAGGATTGTTGTCTCACCCATGTTCCTTTCTGCAAAGCTCATGAAGCAGCGCACACTTGCCTGGGAAGTGGGGGGTGTCCACTGAGTTGTAGAACAATTCCCTGACCCCCGGCCTGACCCTGTGTAGCCGCTGAGATCTGATGGGATCCAAGTAGAAGGTGACAAGGCTAGGAGCTTAATTAAAGAAATGGTTTTGTTCAATCCATGCTCATCCTTTCCCCCTTCACCCAGTGATGATCACACATGCCAAGAAAATCACATAGAGGATAAGACTGTGACCTAGTGATCTCATTCGGATGTGACCATTATCTCATTTCAGCAGCCCAGGAAAGGCAATGCCATTTTCAGCTCTGGGAGAAAATGACCAACAACAGAGCAATATTTAGCCCAGACGTTTTGCTTTTCTGTTCTTCTCCAAAGTAAAGGGTCCCCAACCAGCTGTGTCAGGGACTCTAAATACTTTCCTAGTCTCTAACAAATGGCTTGCTGACAATGGAGCCTTCTCAACCCCTTTTCTTCACAGGTTAGCAGAATCCACATATGTCCTAGAAGTAAGATGTAGCCATTCATGGAATGAGAAAGTTATATAAGGTCTTCTCTTTCCAATATCTGCTTTTCCCCCCTAAGCAAGGGAAGGATTTCTGCCTTCCTCATAAAAAGGTGGATCACTTTGAATCTCACTATGATATATAATTACATTGTACCAATAAAAGTACTTTTAAAAAAAGGTGGAGATTTCAACCTCTTACTCAGTATTAATAGAATTTGGCTACTGAGTAGCCTTGAAAGTACAAATTCCTCTCAGCTTCATGTTCTGATTTGCTTTTGGTCACTTTCTTTTACCTGCTGTAATGGTTTGGATTTAGAATGTCCCCCTAGCCCTCACGGAAACAAGGTAGCAATGTTGGGAGAGGGGCTTGGTTGCTAAGGAGGCATACCTGGGGGTGTGGCCTTGGTATTATATGATTCCTCCTCCCCCTGCTCGCTCTCTCCTGTTTCTGGCCTCTGTGATGGGAGAGCAGAGCCCTTGCTCTCTCCCTCTCTCTGCTTCTTGCTGCCATGCCCTGAGATCCATAGACTCCAGCCTCACATGGACTGAACCTGAAACCTCCAAGAAAATGCGAGCAAATAAATCTTCCTTCCTTTCTGCTGTGGTCAGTTGCTTTGGATTATAGCAATGAGAATGTTGAATGAGACAGAAATTGATACCATAGGAATGGGGTCACTGCTATATCTAAGTCTGACCATGTGTTTTGTGAGTCTTTGAAACTATTTTGTGAGAGGCCGTTGGAAAGACCAGAATGTGGCTAGAGAGGTGGACAGTAGAAATTGTGCTCAGGAGATTTCAGAGGGAAAAGAGGACTCCATAGGAAAATGGAGGCCACAGGTGTTACATTCTGGCAAAGAATGTATTGGCATTTTTTCTTGTGTCCTGAAACTTTGAGGCCAAGTTTGAAGACGATGGACTGATTAAACTGGTGGAGGAAATCTCAACACAGCAAAGTATCCAAACTGCATTATGGATATTGATGTCTGCATTCAGCGAATTATACACTGAATTTTGGGAGTGGACAGTAAAGCAGAGAGACTATAGATTTGCAGTTTGGCCAGAAAGGCATGTGTAGAGCTAGGACCCAGAGAGATGCTATCGAGGAAGAAAGTAAGATGGTTGAAAGGAAGGAGGAAGTGGTGGCCATGATGGAGGTGGGGCCAGCAGTGGCCATAAAGGAGGTGACCCAGCGGTTGTGATTGAAAAGGGTCCAGCGGCTGTGATTAAAGAGGGCATAACTACCTTTCCTGCTGGTGGTCAATCGCAACACTCACATAATGCTGGTTTTGCTGAAAAAAAAAGGGGGTCATGGAGGCTTCCCCCCAGATTTCAAAGGAAGGCCGAGGAGGACAGGCAATGTATGGCAGGGTCGGAATCCCTGCAAACATACCCAAATAGGGGAATCTGTGAAGCTGTGAGGGGGAAGCCAATGTTGCAAGGAAAACTCCTGAGATTTAGAAGTGCCAGAAACATGAAATGACCACACAGAAAGGCTACAAGCTGTGAGCCATGGAGACAGGTTAGAACAGCAAGTATGGCACCCATTGCAATCAACCAGGTTATAGGGGGAGGGCTGTCAAGGCCCCTTGATATCACATCTCACCACCATGTACCCCAGATGTCAGAGGTGCAGCTGCATGATCAAATGCTTGCCCTGCTGGATTTCAATACTGTTTTGGTCCCATTTCTTCTCTCTATGGCCCTGTATCTCCCTTTTGGAATGAAAACATTTACTCTGTGCCATTGTACATTGGATATATGTAAGTTGCTTTTGCTTTTACAGGGGTTCATAGCCAAGAGTTCACCTTGAGTCTCAGAGGAGACTTTGGGACTTTTGAGTGATGCTGTAACTGTTAGGACTATGGAATTCTTGGAGATGGACTAAATGCATTTTGCATTGTGAGGTGGCTGTAAGGTCTAGGGGGGGCAGGAGTGGAATGTAATGGTTTGGATTTAGAATGTCCCCCTAGCTCTCACAGAAACAAGGTAGCAATGTTGGGAGAGGGGCTTGGTTGCTAGGAGGGGTACCTGGGGGTGTGGCCTTAGGGATTATATGGCTCCTCCTTCCCCTGCTCTCTCTCTCTTGTTTCTGGCCTCCATGATGCGAGAGTAGAGCCCTTGCTCTCTCTCCTTCCTGCAGCCATGCCTTGAGATCCATAGACTTCAGCCTCACATGGATTGAACCCAGAATCTCCAAGATTGTGAGCAAATCTTCCTTTCTCTAAGTAGTGTGGTCAGTTGCTTTGGATTATAAGGAATGAGAAAATTATGTAAGGCCTTCTCATTCCAGTATCTGCTTTTTTTTCCCCCCAAGCAAGGGAAGGATTTCTGCCTTCTTCATAAAAAGGTAGATCACTTTGTATCTTACTATGATATATAATTACATTGCACCAATAAAAGTATTTTTTAAAAAGGTGGAGATTTCAACCTCTTAAACCTCTTACTCAGTACTAAAAGAATTTGGCTACTAGCTGAGAGTAGTTCCTCCCAGCTTTGTGTTCTGATCTGCTTTTGGTCACTTTCATTCATCTGCTCATGGCTGGCTGCCTGGATTAATTTTCTGGACTGAATACATTTCCTTGCATTACCAACATATGTGACAAATAACTAATCTGACTCATCAAAATGCATTAGAATGCAGTGTTCCAGTTACTGAAGGACATTTGAAATTCAGCAAGTTGTCTTCTTCCTCTTACTGCCAGAGATAGTAAAAAATTATGAAGAGGTAGAGATGACGCCAGAGCCCACTGTGTGCTTAGAATTTGTATCGTGTCTTTATTGTTACTGTTATAGCAATCCAAGAAAACTTGGACCCACCTCTGTTTGTTTTGTACTTCCTACAATATTTTTCAAATTAAAATTTGAAATGTAACTGGAATAATTTCTGAAAAATATAGCATAGCCCAGACTATAAATTTTCTAAAACAGCAGTAAGTGGATATACTAAATATACCTAACACTGTTTAAAGTATCCTAAATATATCATTCCTTTTCTAGGACTATTTCCACATTATACATTCCAACATGGGTCTTGTAAATCAGGCAATAGTTGGGCTGTATGAGTAATAAGTCTAAATGAGATGCAAAAGAATATGTTGCAAAGAATGTGGTATGAGTGCCAGTGTTTAATTGGGTTTAATAGGCATCTTTCAGAAATCTCCCAGTATATGTAAGAAGTTTCTGGAAAACAGATTTACAGGGTATCTTTAAAAAAAAAGATGGGGTGATTTTTATAACTGTCTTTTAAATTACATATTAGAAACTGTATTGGCACAAAGGGCTGTCATGGGGTCATATTTCCAAGAATATTAATCATGATTTCTATACATGGATAAATGCATTAAAACATTTTTTACCAATATATTAGTAAATGACTTGTAATTTTTCCTGCCTAGTTTTATCTTGTTTTGATTTTTTTTGTTTTATCTTGTTCCTTTTTAAGGGTCTTTTTACTTATACTTTCACCATTACATTGCTGGGGGTCTTTGAGGGGAGGGACTAAATTAAAGGCCTGCTGAGAAATCAATAACTACAGAGGAAAACTTTGGTTTCCTGCACAGGTTTCTTCTCCTCTTTTTCCTCCCCCCCCCTCCTCCTCCTCCTCCTTCTTCATGGTGCCTGGGATTGAACACAGGGGCACTCTACCTCCAAGCTACACCCCCAGCCCTTTTTTTGTTTTGAAACAGGGTCTCCCTATGTTGCTTAGAGTCTTGCTACTTTGCTGAGACTGTCCTCCAACTTGTGATTCTCCTGTCTCAGCATCCCAAGGACTGGGATTACAGATGTATGGCACTATGCCCAGCTCACAGGTTTCTTCTTCAACTTGGAGACCTGCTCTTTTTTCTCTTCTTTTATTTATCTATAAAAGAAAAATTGCATATGATTTGCCTCTATGGATGATTGTGAAGGAAAAAAGCATATCTCATAAAAATACTGTGGAGCCTTTTTCCAGTAGAACGTGTGTAACTGACTTAGGCAGACATTCGGCTGGTTGCACAGGGAGGATGCAGATGTTCATTATCACATCATAAAAGCTCATCGCTGATGCCTCTCAAACGTTCTTGGGGAGAAGTGTTCTCCTGACACAAGTAAGTGTTGTGTGCCTGCAGTGTTGGTTCAGCTCAGCCACAGACTCTGTACAAGTGTGCAGCATGATATTGTAGCATGTGGGGTCTGGGTTCTGGCTGCCTAGGTTCAAATACTCCATCTACCACTTTTTAGCTTTGTGCCATTATTTAACCTTTCTGAGCCTCAGTTTCCATATCTTTTAGAGTGACTGTAAGGAACAAAATTAATAAATGCCTGAAAACCACTCAGCATAGTGCCTAGTACACACCTGCACATGTTATTAAGAAATGTGTGATAAGAGTTTGGGGTGCTCAAAAAGGGAGAAAACAAAGAAGTTTAAAAATGTAATCCCTCATCTTGGGAACATGTAATCTAACTGGAAAAAAGGCATATATAATCCAATATGTAGAAATCAGCATATATAGGATTCGTGAGGGCAGTAATTAGTTCTTGATTAAACTTCTGGAATTGTCTTATTCAGGAACTTAAGAAGATGGGAACATTGGCCACAACTTGGACAGACCCCAAATTGAATTTGGATTAGCCAGGACTAATGATAGATTAGGTCAAATTTTCTATTGCATGGGGTCAGGTTTTAGAGCTTCTTAAAAGGACATAGTCCCTTTAGAGAATATTAATTTAACATTGTCAATTTGTGTGCTTTCCATGAGCAAACCATCTTTAATGTGTACTATGTTTGAATCTTTAAAAATATTTTCTTCTCCACAATTAGAGTTATATTTCCCACGGGAAATGGCTTTCAATCCACTTGCAAACTCATTGAGGGCTGAGTCACATCTTACCTTCTCTATCTAATGTGGCCTAGAAGAGTTCCAGTTGGAATCCAACAACTTTTAACAAAATTGAATCAGATTAGATCTCATAATTTAAAGATTGTTTCTATCATTTTTAAGTTGTCTTGACAAAGGCAAATGATCTTGGATACTCGCTACATTTCTTCAGCCTCTCCCTGTAATCTTCATGCTGGGTAGGGGTGTCTTGAACAAAGTCACTGATCAGATTTTAAAGCACCTCTGATAACCTAGAGCTACCCAGACAAACCTGAGCTTCCCACACACCTAATCCCTGGTCTTTGCATTTTATTCATCTATAAAGGATTTTCAATTTGGGGTGGGTGTATCAGAATCTTTGAGGGCCATAGAGAATTTGAAAAAGTTTCCACATGATTTTCCACCATCTCCCCACTCCCAGCCCCCAACACACATACCAAATGGAAACAACTGCCCCCAAATAACAACTTTCTCTTAAGTCCAAAAGCTGACTGGTCAAAAGTCCTGTCCCTATGGGACTGGAAACAGTAAGGCCATCTTTTTAATCTTATTAAGGAAATATATCACCATATAAAATCTCTTCTGTACCCAAAACACTTGGCTCAAAAAAAATAGTTAATTGAATTTAAGGGATAGGATAAAAAAAGACAGATGGAAGATGGACCAGACAACAATATAGAGATAGAATTCATATGCCATTTGCCTGTTAAATTGAGGCATTTCCAGAAATGGCTTGGGACTAGGAGGTATGGATGTGTGTATGTATATAAACATGGAGAAGGCCAAGTGCTGGATTTTAAAAGTGAGATCCTAAGAATACCTTTGACTACTAGTTCCTTCCCTCACCCTTGTAGCACCAGGGAAGGACACTCTATCTTTCATCAAGAACATGTTTGAAGCTCAACAATGCCCTCTGTGGCAGTGCCCTGGAGAAAGGAGCTCTTTAACAAATCAAAGAGCTCAACTGCTCTTTCCTCCTCCTCTGGTGGAGGAGGAAATAAATAGCTGACACAGGTTAAGATTGAGGTTGGATATGCTTTCTTCTAAGAAAGTTCTCTGCTTAGGAGAACAGAGCAGACCCTTTGAAAGAAAATATGGCAGCCGCTCATGGTTAAGGGAAAAGGTCTACAGAGGCCATGAAGTTTCCCTTTCTAAGTAGGAGAGCAGACAGGAAGTCAGGCAGAAACCAAGGAAGGACAAATCAGAGAGCCTGGGGCTGGTATCCATGTGCCCTGCAAAGCCACTGAATATGGCTAAGCAGTGTCCAACCTACATACCTGTACATAGTAGTAGCCCTGCTTGAACTAAAGAAGTTCAAGCCAAGGCAGTAGGTGGCTGGATAGGGAAATGACTCCAGGAGAAGTGAGAGGAGACTAACCCCTGTTGATAAAGGTAAACCCTTGAAATCTCTTAAGTGACATGTCTTCTGTATGCTGCCAAGATGATTGATGGCTGGGTGATCCTGGGTGGCCTCATGATAGGGGGCAGTTGCCAGGGGAACCAAGCATGTGATAAGAGGGTTGAAACTTTCAGTCCTACTCCCAGACCTCCAGGGAGGGGAGAGGAGAGGAGCTGAAGGTTGCAATGCTTGGCAGTGGCCAAAGATGTAATCAGCCCTGCCTACTTAGAGCAGCCTCCAGAAAAAGCCAACAGGACTATACTCAGAGAACTTCTGAATTGCCAAACATGGAGGTGCCTAGAGAGGACATGGAAGCTTCACACCCGTGCCCTCAGACCTGTGCATCCCTCTCTTCCATCTGGCTGTTCATCCTTGGTTATATCCCTTGTAATACATTCTTAAACATAAGTAAATGTTTCCTTGAGTTCTGTGAGCTAGTCTAACAAATTAATCAAACCCAAGGAGTGGAACATGGGATGGGGATGTGGCTGGTCAGTCAGAAGGATAGGTGACACCTGACTGCTAGTGACTGGCTTCCAACATGCGGGCAGTCCCAAGGGATTGATTCCTTAACCAGTGGAACCTGATACTATCACCAGGTAGATAGTGTCAGAATTGAATTAAATTATAGGACACCCAGTTTGTGTCTGCTGGAGAATTACATGATATGTATGGAATATTCCTCACATACAATTTAGTGACTAGAGGTGAAATATTCAGAATTGTACTAAGTGTGCTGAGCATGAAAACTCTGTGTTTTCCTGTCTCAACAGGATGAAAATAGGTAAACAATTAAGGACAAAGACTCAGGATGAAAGAGGAGCCTGACAACAACAATACAGGCAGCTAGTATTTACTGAGCACTTACCTGTGCTGTGTGCAGTCCCCTGTAAAGGGCCAGATGGCTTTGCAAACCATACAGTTTCCTTCACAGCTACTTGGCTCTGTCGTTGTAGCACAAATGCAGCCATAGACTATATGTAAATGAACTGTATTTGGCTCATGGTGGGCCATATTTGGCCCCAGGGTCACAGTTTGGCCCACTTGCTGCTCTAAGAGATGGGTGGTCTGATTATCTGCTTGGTAGTCATGAAGAATGAGGCTTAGAAGTGTGAAGGGAGGGGATGTTTGTTTCCCTCTTAGCAGGAACACTCACAAAAGGAAAACCTGAACTGCACCCAGAAGAGACTTGTGGAATGTCCAGCAAACTGGGCAACATGACATTGTGTGGCATCTCTCACATAACGACTAAAAGAATCCCCAAAGCGAAAGAAGAAACCTGTGCCACTCAACAAACTTCATCAGTTCTATATTTCAGAAGAATGTTGGGACCAAAGACACTAGAGAAAAAGGAGAAAAGCCTGTTGAATCCCTTGGTTGCATTCTTTGGAGGCATGTTTTCTTGATTCTCCCAAAGTTGGCAATACAAGGTCATCCAGGAGAATACATGAGGGGCTGGTGTCACGAAAGCACAGTCTTCAGTCATAGGCAGCCCTACTTTCAGCCCCTGCTCATCCTACCAACTAGTGTACCATCTTCGGCTGTGGACAGATGGGTGCCTGCCTCTTAAGAACTTGAAATCTAGAACAGAAGGCACATAACAGATTTCACATTATCATGGTTCTTCCTGAAGTGGCTTTGCTATTGCATCTTCGAGATGAACATATTGAATCATATATTTGCTGTTGAAGTCTTGTATTTGACACTTCTTGAAGGTTAAGGTCTTCTGCTACTTCGCTTAAGGTATTTGCAACCTGACATTGATCAAATAAGTATTATAGGAATAGTTATAGGGTCTGTATATTAATTGTCAAAGGACTGCAAACCTTCACTAACAGAAAATGTGGAAGAAAGCAGAGTTGTGGCACTACACTTACACATTCCTGTTTCAGTTAAAACCTTAAAATGACAGCAATTTCTCCATTCTTAGCTATTTTTTGCAGCTGTGGGAATTCACAGACATGATCTGTGACCTGGACAGACCCCTCTTAACCTTCATTAGCCCTGCACAATATTTATCTCCTCAGAACAAAACAGGAAATAACTTACAAATCAAGACAGAACTCAAAAGCCTGCTAACTTTTCAGAATAACACTGCCCTGTGTGAGAGAGGCAGGTGCTTCCCACTGGTGTTGAGTGAGCAGTGAGACCAATGCTTTGATTTGTACCAGAGTGAAGGGCTTGGCTTGAGGATGAGGAGGAGCCTCTGCTGATGCTAGTAAAATGTCTTTTAATTGAACTTTTCTGACCTGGGTCTGGTTGACATGTATTCATCTTTAAGCTGTGATTTCCCCTTATGGAATTTGTTGGGTAGACCCTACATGGTCCAATATGGGAGCAAGAAGTATACCAAAAACATCAAGCATGGCTGAGTTGAATGATGGGACTATGGGCCGTCATTTTGTTTCCAGCTATTTGTAGAGAACTGTGTGGACAGAGTTTTTGTCTGCCCCTCCCACAACATATGACTCAGGAGACATTCGTTGCTTGAATTCCCAGAACTAGCCATGCCTGAGGCTCAATCCACTCCAGCTGGATTTCCTCATTATATGAGCCAGTTAAGCTGACTTTGAGCTGGGATTTTATTACTTACTACCAAATAGATACTGACTAATTTTGCTACTTTAATGAATTTCAGCATCTTCTATAATGGGTGTGTGTATGTTTCTCTAAAATAGAAAATATTAACGTCTAAAAGTTGCAAGTGATAAACAGTGTGCTACTGTATTTTGTGTATCCTCTATGTGCTGATGTTCATGAGCTCTTACAAAACAATTTATCTGAATAGCTCAAGTTGATTTCCAAAAATCCACAAGGAACACAGTATAACATGCCAAAATAACTTTGTTTATTAAAAGGAAATTCAAAGCAACTGTTCCTGCTGAATTGTTTGGAATTCTGGCAAAAACACCCCCCCAAAAAATGATTGGAACTTCTTCAGTAACTCCTATTGTCAGACTTGGTTGTAAAATACAGGGTAACATCTCACTTGAGCAACAAAACTCAAATTAGCATAATTTATCATTAGAGAACATTCTCATTTGCTAATCTGGCCAGTTGCAAGGATACTAAATCACAATTTTCCATTTTAACAAATGAGCCTATTTGCAAGTCTTCTAACACCAGTAGGTTTGGCTGATCAAAGGAATCTACCAGGCTTGGCTCTAAGCACAGGCTAGGGAGTTTGCCTCGGGATTATATTTTGGTTGGTAATGCTATTGAAAAGGTTTTGAATTACCCCATTCCACAGGTCCTTCTTCCCTCTTAATTGACTGGCTAGCAAGAGTCACATCAGTCGCTCTACTTTTTTGCAACTCTGCTAAGCATCAGCTTTCCATGTCCCCTTGTATATAACTATAACTTATAGTGATAAGTTAAAAGAAAATGGCCCATTGCTCAAACTGCCCACCGTGACTTTTTGAACCACTCCTCTCTGTTTTCAAGGCTATTTTATTTATTTATTTTTCTTCTCTTAAAACTTTTTTCCCTATATTTTTATTGGTGCATTGTAGTTTCACAACATTCTAGGTTCTTTTATAAGTCTTCTGGCAGCGGGTTCGACTAGGCTTTTAAACCCATTAATCCTTTCCTTGAAGTCGCACATTCCACAGTTTGTTTAGAGGTGGCCCTAAGTGGCAGGATAATGTTTGTTGGAATGTGTTGCCCACTGACCCCAGCTCCCCTGGAGATTCATCACTGGCCTGCTATAGCAACCACCACCATGGAATTGTGCTCCCCTCCAGGGGAAGGCTGACCTGCCGGCCGGGTCATCTCAGGGCAGGACCATCTGCAGCTGTGCAGGAGGAGGTGCATGACATTAGGGGACTGGATGCTCTTGGTACCCGCTCCCTATGCAATAGCTTCTCTTCCTATTATTGTTATTCCGTGGATTTCCCCTTTGGATCTCCAAAAAGCACAAAGTGTCTCTTCTCCTCTCCTCCAAACTATGTCCTTTTCCTCAGCAGCCTCTGTCTGAGGCACCAGCATGACTCACCAGGCCTACAGTGTGGTGTCTGTGGCTTGCATAAATTTGGTATTTCTCTGAGCTCTAATCTTTACAAATGATGCTGCTATGATTAGGGTGTACATTTTTTTTTTTTTGGTGGTACCGGGGATTGAATGCAGGGGCGTTCTACCTCCGCACTACGCCCCCAGCCCTATTTTTTATACTTTATTTTGAAACTGGGTCTCACGAAGTTGCAGAGGGCCTCACTAAGTAGAGAGAGAGAGAGAGAGAGAGAGCGAGAGAGCTGAGGCTGGCCACGAACCCGGATCCTCCGGTCTCCGCCTCCCAAAGTACTGGGATTACAAGCGTGCGCCACCATGCCCGGCTAGGGTGTACATTTTTTAAAGGGTCTTCCTTGTTATCTCAAGTAAGCCTCACCACCCTCTTTAAGATTTAGGCAAGGTGGGATTATCACCAGGATTTTAGAAATGAAGATGTTATTATGTTTCTTTTTCTACTTAAAATCTAACAAAATTTTCTTATTTCTTTTCACCTGACTTTTTGGCTCTGTAATGCTTCATAGACATTGGGAGAGTGGCAAATAATAGGTAGAGTTTAGCAATATTCCCTAGCATAAAAAAGATTTTATTATCTGTAGCTGGGTACTCTTATTCAACTAAAAGTGTGTTCTCTTCATTCTATTTCACACTGGGAAAAATAGTCATGCAGTCTAAATATTATTACAATTAATAACGATATTAACTAATATTTATTGTGATATTTTACTTTGTGCTAGGCACTGTGCTAAATTCTTCACATAGACTGTATCATGTAATCCATACAACCAACACTATAAAGCACAGAAGGAAAATAAAAACTAAAAAGACTTTAAAAAATATGAGCTGGGCATGGGGGCACATACCTGTAATCCCAGTACTTGGGAGGCTGAGACAGGAGGACCATAGGTTCAAGGACAGCCTCAGCAACTTAGTAAGATTCTCAGCAACCTCATGAAACCCTATTTTAAAATAAAAAATAAAATAAGTCTGAGGTGTAGCTCAGAGGCAGGATACCCCTGGTTCAATCCCCAGTACCTCAAAGAAAAAAACAATATATAAAATGAGAGCAATTTAGAATCCGATTAAGAGTATGGAATTTGGTACTTGAATCTAGATTCAGTCCCAGTCCTCCCACTTATCAGCATCTGACTTAACCTCGAGCATGTGGCTTAACCTCTCTGGGTGGCAATTTTCTCATCTGTAAAATGGGATAATAATAGTAGCTACCTCCAGGATAGCTGTGAGAATGAGTTTTTATATGTGCTAAGCCCTTTGCAGCTCTTAAATTTTCTTTGACCCAATAAAAATGCTATATGAGTATTGCTATGATTACTATTTATAATCACTACTTTACTACACTACGAATGTTGCCATGGTTACGCCATGTGACACCTAACAAGTTATTTATCTCTCTGTGCCTTCATTTCTTAGTTTTTCTATTTGTAAAATAATATTACCTATGTAATAGGGCTGTTATGACTATGAGGACAATCATCTTAAGCTACCAGTATCTGGCACATTATAAATGTTCAATAAATGTTAGCTATAATTGCATTAGGTCCTAAGTTAATAAAGTTGGGGGCTTAAGTAATCACAAAGAATCCATATTCCATGAGCAAAGGTTCTGGGTGCCAGACTTCTTACTGGTAACTATATTTAAGTTGCTGGGTCCATTTGATTGTAGAGATAGTTGCACCCAAACTCACTTTTAGAAAAGGTAAACAATACCATTTATAAAAATTACTTGTGAATGGAAAGAAAGGAAAATCACCTAGGATGCTGTCACTTGAGTCAGTCAGTCCTTCTGCTTCTCCTTCTCGAGGGGCCTCCACCAGCAGAGCCTAACTTCTGTGGTCTTCAAAATTGCTGCCCCCCAATTGAGGCATTAAGTAATTTAAAAGGTCACAGCTTTGCGCAGAAGGAACAGGGCAGCCTGCAGAGCATCTTGGGGATTTTGAGGGCTCGATACCACAGGCCTGCCCCACTGAACCTCCTCTGGGGGAACATATGGTGGGAGGGGGAGCTGGGCGTGAGAGCAGAGGGGAGTCTGAGCACACACAAACAGAGCAGGAAGCCGCTCCTGGGATCAGAAGACCAGCATGTGCTGAGAGGGTTGCGCACCGTCCACCCACCAGCAGAAGCGCTTCCTGGAGCCCAGGGAGCAGGTGTCTGGCGCCTCTCAGATCTGGAGTCCGTTTCTACCTCAGCTGACATTTAGAAGGCAGAAAGGCAGTGTGGACCTCTGCCAAGGATTGTGAGTGTGGGATTTATCCAGCCTGTGCCCACCTACTCGCTCAATGTGGAAATTTGCTCTCCCGCCCACCCAATTAAAAAAATAGGATATAGAACGCCAGAGGGAGGGATTGTTAGTCTATTGTGGTTGGTTTTGGTCACAAATTTCGTTTCATAGCAGAATTCTAGGTTGCCACCTTCCTGGGAAACAAAACAAAACAAAAACACAACTTGGTTACAAATCTTCACCCTATTTTTTTTCCCTCCAAAAGCATCAGAAAATTAGGAATCTTCTCTGACCACCGCCTGCCAAGTCACAGGTTGACCTCTGCCTGGCCAGAAATCCAATACCGCGACAGCATCCACAAAGGAGGCGAGTATGTCGTCGTCTTTGAGATCTGGTGTGAACGAATCAAAGTTAGAAGCAGGGACTTGCTCCTCTTTGTTTAAGGCCATGTCAAAGCATGCTTTCAAAGTGCTCGGCTTCATGCTTGGTGGAGTTCACTCCGAGTCCAGACTCGAGGATAGATTGGTACTTGCGGGCCTTTCAGGACTCCTGCATGGAATTTCATTACTGGAATTCTTCAGGTCATTTCCCAGGGAAGCCATCGCCCTAATGACTGCATGCCATTCATACTCTGCCAGGCTGACTCAGCGAGCCACCTTCCCACCCGGGGCTGTGACCAGCACCTTCCCAAATCTTCGGTGGTCACAGAGCTGTTGGAAAAGAAGAGGTGCTATTTTTCTTGAAATAGAATTTGTCCCCCTGGTGATATGAGTGCCAGCAGCCCGAGAGGGTCCCATGACTAGAACGACATTTCTATGAACAAGGACTCTGTGGGACACGATTGGGGGAACCCGAATGTGTCCCCTAAGCCAACATGTGGATGAACCCCGGGTTCCTTTCACTCTGCTTTTGCCAGTTCTGTGGACCTTTTTACTGCTGTGCAAAAAGTACATAGAAAACACACTGGCAAACGAGCTTCCTTAAAAGACCACTGAATCTCAGTGCAACAAAATAACTAAATACGTGGTAAACTCTCCTGAAGTCTAGGCTTAACACAGACCCAGGACTCACCAAGGCTTTGCACATGTAAACCCCACGGCGCCACGTGCTTCCTAACAGATGTGGCCCGGGCTGCAGTTTTTGGTGTTTGCCTGCCGGACACATAATTTATTTAACACCAGTTTTTGATGTGTGTTTTTGTGATACAGTGAAATCGGTAGCGTTTGTGTAAGCAGCACCATTAATAAGGTGGACTCTGAGGGCCTGAGTAAATGGAGCCCTGGTTCCTGCCTGAGATGCAGAGGGAGCTGAGTCCCTGCAGCCCCACCTGGCAGGTCCTCGCCCATTTGGTTTCTCTCTCACAGCAGAAAGAGTGACCTGGTGCTAGTGGGTGAATTTTCCATGTCCATTTAGCATCCGAGAGTAACTGACTTTTTAGAGGCAGAAATGCAGCCTGCTAGAGCTTGTATTTGGGCTTGAGCCTCAACTTCAAAGTTGCTTTGATCCGAGACCTCCCCCGTATCTGCCAGCCCTGATTGGTGGTGCTATGTGATCAGGGGGCGACTTGCCCACGGAAGACAAGACACCTGGGACCGAAGAGGCACCAGCACGGGGCCCGCTACGGCAGGGAAGGCTCCGTGCTCTCAGGGTCTGTATCACTGACAGTGGTTGCACTTAGGAACTCGCTTTGTGATTTCTCCAAGTCTTAATGGAGAAAAACAAAAAGAAGTAGAGAAAGCTCCAAATGCATCTAGAACGAAAACATGTTTGAAAGTCACCAGTGAGTCCTTTTGTGCCACTTCTTATGAAGTCATGCGGGTGGCTGTGAGTTCCTCAAGCGTGAGTGCTGGGCCGTCCTTGCTGGTCTTGACCTCACAGTCACGCCGGCCGCCTAGTCGGTGTTCGTGTTTGCTGTACGAGGAATCCATATTTAAAACTACAATACTGGAAAATCCTATGCTCCAGGATCTTGTATGTACAATACCTAAGACCTCTGAATGTCTCGTTCCCACACCTGTTCAAGGAACTGAATAAGTCTGAACATACTGAAATGGCATTTTGTTCATGTAGATTCCTGATCCCTTTTCTGAACCCCTTTGAGGCTATATGTGATAAAATTGTGGCTATTTTTAGCCTTTAGAAATGGAATGAATCATATGACTATGTCAACTATTACTTCAGGCCCCTGCCCCATCCGAAGCTTCCTACCATCAAACATTGATACCTTTAGGGAGGGTGTGTATGTGTGTGTGCAGGAATAGCTACATTTAGTAGGATAAACATAAAGATCCTAAACAGTCTCATGTCAGTTCAAGTCAGCATTAAATGAGTTATGAAAACTTTTTATCAGACCTTTTGGGATTCTGGAATTATGAGTAAGGACTCATGGACTTAGAACAATCTTTCCCTCCAGAAACAAGATTGTCAAAATTAACAATGCTTTGCTATGCTATTTTTGCTTATTTCTCCCCACTGAAATATTTTAAAATATACCTTGGATCAAAGGCTCTTTTTTCTACATACGCTTCTCCAAGGAGTTAGTTGGCACTTAAGAAAAGGTATGTTTTAAGCTGGTTTCTTTCATTGGCAAATAGGTTAAACAAAACTGCTATTTTCCAATGAAGAACAACCCTTCTGTTCATTTGTTCACTCACTCATTCATTCATATCAAGCATTTATTTAACACACTTGATATGTACAAAACACCATGCTGGGATCTGATATCCTCTCTGAATGGTGTGGAAGTGGTAGTGAGTAAAACAGTAGAATGCAGGTGGCAAGCATGAAAAATACTTCATGAAAAAGAAACAGTTTTCTTTGATTCATGAAAAAGAAATACATAGGAGATAGCTACTTTGCATCAAGACAGCTAACGTAATTGATTCAAGGGAACTGGCCTCTTGTGCCACAAACTCCCCACACATCACACGAGGGAAGATGCTTTGACCTCCAGCCACAGTCAGAAGGTCATGATATTCCTGAGGGGCAACCTTTGTCATTCTAAAAAGAAAAGCAGGAGAGAAAGACACTTTGATGTCTCCTTCACTTGGAGGCTCAGTGCTGGTCAAGTTCATGCCGAAGTACACCAGAAGCTGTTATTTGGGGATAGAAAGTAATGAAAAACCAGCAGAAAAAAAAATGTGCCTCTCAGCTGGACATGGCCACGCACACCTGTAATCCCAGGACTTGGAGCCTGAGACAGGAGGATTGCAGGCTCAAGGCTAGCCTTAGCAACTTAGTGAGACCCTATTTCAAAATAAAAAAAAATAAAAAAGGGCTGGGGGTGGTGACTCAGAGATAGACTACCTCTGGGTTAAATTCCCAGCACCAAAATAAATAAATAAATAAATAAATAAATAAATAAATAAATAAAAATTCCCATTTTAATACCTGGGAAACTTTATAGGCCAATCAGATTAGTCAGAGACTCCAGGTTACTATCTGTTTCAGGGAGCTTACTGCTGTGACCCCAAATACCTAATGACCACAACTTAGAGGAAGGAAGATTTATTTGCTTAAGGTTCTGAAGATTTTAGCCTATGCACATATAGGCCATTTTACGCCAGCTGCCAAGCAGGACCTGGGGCTATAGGTGCTTAGAGCATGATAGCAGGAAGCAGAGAGAGCAAGGGGAGGGGCAAGGGACATATATAATATGTGTATATATATATATATATATATATATATATATCCCCAAGGCCACATCCCCAGGGACCCACCTCCAAACATGGCTGCTTCCAGAGCATGAGGTCTGAGGGGCATTTTACTTTCAAACCATAACACTATCTTTGGGAGAATAAAACTCTCTCTCAGTTGTCATTTTTATCTAATATTCACCTATACCATATTGTAATTATTATTTACATCTTTAAAATTCATTGAGAGAGAGAGGAGGAGGAGTAGAGAGAAGGAAAGATTATTTTCCCTGAGGTTAAAACAAAAGGAGAAATGAAATAAAGATATTAGAGATATTATGTGGGGGCCGAGGAGGCCCACATAAGGGGTATTAGAAAGTACAGGGGGAAAACACAAGAAAATATTCCTGAGGTAAGAAGAAAGAAGACATTGACCTTAAATAGACATATGGACCAAAGTGTAAATTAAGCAGGCTCTGATCTGTCCATGTTGGAAGAGTCTCCCTGGTTCTTTCAGGAATGTGTGGGTCGCAAACAGTGATGCGAGATGGGTAATGACCAAGTGGCCTATTCCCAGGCCCTTGGTGCCGGCTGGGAGGGAGCAGACGAGGCCAACAGCAGCCTCGGGACCGCCATGTGGAGGGCTGGGCTCCATGAAGCACGCTTTGTTCTTCCTCTCAGTAGCCACTACAGTTGCTCTGTGTTTTATTTTCAATTAAATTTCTACTAATCCCAAACTACAGAAAAACATAGCTGCTGGCACTCCCCCTTCCCTCCTGAAAGCAATACAGTCTGCAGAGAAACCTTTTATTGTACCAGCCCCGCCTGGTACATGCCATAAAAGACGCATATGCCACCGGTTTGCCGACAAGTGCTTTCAAAAAGGTACTTAATGGGCCTCGGGACCCTGGGCCTCCAAGGCGGCCTGTGAATAGCGCCTCTTGTTAGGGTGGTTGCTATAGCGAGCCCCTTGTTTTTAATTCAATTGCACAGTAAATAATACTTAATACACGGCGGGAAACAAATGGTCACTACAAATTGCCTACCCTTCATTTGGTCAAAAAGGGCCATTTATGCTTTGCGGAATGGAACAGAACACCTGTTTCCTCAATTTATTTGGATTTCAACTTCTTTCCCACCTGGCAAGGTATTGAAGTTTAGTGGGTTTTAAATACTTGCACCAACATGAAAATCAGATTTAGTAACATTTTTAAAAAACACCATTTTACACAAACACTTCCCAGTTTGGCATGGGCTGAGTTCTAAACCGGAAGTCGAAGTTCTACCCATCAATAGACCCACTAGGCCCTCCGGTTCCTGACTTTGAAGAGATGGGGACTTTGGGGAGAAGACTGTAGCACCAAGAAACAGAAAATGTGGTTTGGTAAGCTTCTACATCACATGATAAATACTTGACAGCTTTGGGAATTTCTGATTGTTTTAGAAACATGGAAAAATGGGAGGGGGCTGAATAAAATCGGAGGGGGATAAAAAGGGGCACCCCTCCTGGTAATACACAGCTGTGGGGGGTCAGGAATCATACACTGCTGGGGAATCAAAATAAGAGGAGCAGAGAGGTTAATAAAATGGGGATGTATTCCTCTCTCTAGACACGGTGAGGTGAAAATTACTTATCACCTGCTGGAGTGGATGTGAGAACCGGCCAGTGACCGGGTGTGTGGCAGGGAATATTTTGTAACGGATAAGCAACTGAAAAGAGGCCCTGCAACAGGCTTCCCAGCAGAACAGCATCTTGTGGCTGCTGTCTCCTCATTAGAGGACAACAGCTGTTTCTTACTATAATTAGCTCACAGTTCAATAGTTAGCTCCAGTCTCTTACACCTGTACTACCCGCAACATGGAAATTACAGACGCACATGTTGTTTTTTTCTTAAATCACCTCCACTTACACACGTTGTTAAGCATCTAATAGAAAACAACCGTACCTTCCCTAGTCCCTTTCCTCCTTGGATGGCTTTTTAAAAGCAAGTTGGGAAAGTCTTTGTTTTGATGGGCCCCAGTTCCCATTTCCAATCTCACCTCCATGCTCCACAGCCCCCCTGAATTAAAGAAGGTCTCCAGCCTTGTCAACCAACCCACCATGCATCAGGCCATAAAATCTTGTTTTCAGCCACCTGCAGGATGATGGAAAGGAGAGGAACTGAACAGAGAAAGGGGTGGGGGCGGGAGCTCCAGCTGGCCGCTGAAGATGGTTTCAGCAGAATCCTTTGGGGGGTGGAAGGGTGCAGCATCTCAGGTCATTTCCTGCCAGGTCTGTGCTACGTGGGGGGAGAAGCCATCATCGCACCGTCTCGCAGTTCCATTAGTGTCAGAACTCATTAGGAGCCCGATCCACTCAGCAGCAGTGGGCACACAAAAGAAAGAACCAGCCAAAGTCTGTAGACTGCACTGTGTGGTAGTTGTTAGATTGGGGGGCAGGCAGGAAGGCGGGATTGTAAAATTCCCGGCTGGATAATTAGAGACAGCGGGGAGGCAGATAGGCAATAGCAGCCCTCTCATTTCTCTCTTGGTGGTTTTACAGGATTGGCAGGGGCTGCTTTCTTCCAGGGGTGAAGAGATATGCCTGTGTCATCCTTCACAGAGAAAGACGATCATCCACTTGTGCCTTGTTCCTGGGTTAGGTGGACTGGGGTCACTCTTGTTACTGAGATCTGGTTAGGACAGGGAGAAGAGGAGAGCATGAGGTGGCTAGCTTGGGTGTGGGTAGCCAAAGCAACTTAGATAGTTGACTAGTGGGCATCTAATAAGTTCATATGATCAGGCTCACCTTCCTTATGCATCGGGTAAGGAAGCTTATGAAGGCTGGAGAGGTGTAACAAAACATGGCAGTGTTATTATCTATACCAGTGAGCTTTGGCATTACAGTATGTCATCCTGATTTTCTTCAAGGTCAACTGCAGCCACAGAGCTAATGTGATCTAAGGGAAATAGATACCAATTGGCTCATGCTGGCTGTGATGTTTGCCTTTTGTGTTGGTTTTTATAAAATATGAAAACATATTCACCCAAAAAGGAGATTTTTTTGCAACTTTTTCGTGCAATTGAGATGTAATCTATACGCAATAAAATGCACCTATCTGAAATGTTACCTTTAATGAGTTTGGGCAAATAAATATATGCCTCTGTGTAATTATCACTAAAATCACATTCAGAATATTTTTATCTACCCCCAAATAGTTTCCTCCTGCCCCTTTACAGTTGGTCCCCTTTCCCACCCCACCCCCAAGCCCCAGCCCCAGCCAACCACAGATCTGATTTCAGTCATTATGATTTTGCCTTTTCTACAATTTTATATAAATGGAATCATATGGTGTGTGGCTTTTTGAGTCTGGTCTCTTTAGTTAGTACAATGTTTTCAAGATTTTCTATGTTGTTGCATTTTTTAATGATTTGTCCCTATTGCCTGCTGAGTAGTGGTCACAACTTCTTTTTCTACTCTCCTGTCAATGGGCATTTGAGTTGCTTCCAGTTTGAAGTTATTGTGCTATGGATGGTTAGATGCAAGTCTTTGTAGAAATGTGTTTTCACTTCTTTTGGTGATCTCCTCTTCTGTTAACAAATAGGAAAATAAGTAGAATCAACTGATGCAGCTGATCATCCAGCTGATGAGGGAGGAAATGGCTGTGGGCCTGGGAAAGGTGCAGGCACAAGTATGATGCTGTATGGTTCAGTATGTGACAGAGAAGAAGGGCACCAGCTCTGAAAGAATGAGAGCTGCAGGTGCCATCTCTCACACAGGCCTTCAACAGGGACCTGGAGTTCCAGGGAGCCTTTCAGTATTCCTGACTGTGTGTCAAGTTTGAAATCAGAGAATGAAAGCTCATGGAAGTTGCAAAACAATAATATTCCATCAAGTCCCAAACTCGAAAAGAAACTCTCTCTCTGTCTGATAACATAGAATCTAAAAAGTCTACAGATCATAAAACACACAAAATATCAAATGAAAGAGTAAAAAGTGAGGAGAAATAATTAAGTCTAAAGCACTTCACTGAACTTCATACAACAAAACTTCAGCTGGATGCTGTGGCACATGCCTGTAATCTTAGTACTTGGGAGGCTGAGACAGGAGGATTGCAGATTCCAGGCCAGCCTCAGCAACTCAGCAAGTCCCTCAACAATTTAGTGAGACACTGTTTCAAAATAAAAAAATAAAAAGAGCTGGGGGTATAGAGGTAGAATGCTTCTGGGTTAAATCCCTAGTATCACAACCAACAAACAAAAACATTTCTAGAGACCCAGGGGGAACAGAGTACTATACACTGATTATAAAGTACTGTGATGAGGACCAATGTAAAAGTCAAAGCACAGGAGGGTCCATATTTGTATTCTGTGGCTACCATTCCCATAACAAATTGGCTTGTCTTGTGTGTCAAAACACAATGGCACACTGCCCTGCCTTGCCGAACTTGACTCTTTAAAAAGTCAAACCATGTTCTCTGGGTTTCACACAGGAGCAAGATGAGAGACTCTGGAGCTGCCACGCGATGGCACAGGCGGGTGTGCAAGGGTGGAGGGCAGAAGACGGCTCTTTTCCTGTTGCTCTCTGTTGACTCAGGGGCTGGTCGTCATCAAAACTGCCTTTTTTTGCCCACAGAAATAATTTGTACCATTCTCCAGAAAAAGAAAAAAAACCTAGAAAATAACTAAAGTAAGAAATCATTTTAAGCATCAATTTTTCAGCCAAAGTTTCATTTTTCAAGAACACCTGAAACCAAAATGATTCTGATTGCATTCTGTTTCCCTCATTCCTTTGTTAAGGTCCTGAACTTAACTTTCCTATTATACATTTTGGGATTTCTGGAGCCCAGCTTTACCCTGAGGGAAAATAAGGAAACAAATAAGCTTTAAAAAAAATTTTTTTGACCTAACCCTACAACCAAAGGTCACCACTGAAACACATCAGATTGAAAATCTGCAAGGTCTTAAGGCCAAGCTCACAGGAAAATCAGGAAAACTAGAAGCTGTGAAGGACATAGATCTGCTGAATATATTAAGCCCGCATATGTGTGCGTGTGTGTTTTCTAATCCTCTAAGGTAAATTTATACCAATCCATACAGATGTACTCTTTTCTGTTTATTATTCCCAATTGTGCACTGGAGGTTAATGTCCTGCAAAGGAAAAAAAAAATCGGGAGTTTGACAGCATTCTCTCTATTTTATTTTAAGGCAAAACAAAGAAAATGAAAGCTTGTTCTTCAGGCCAGCATTTCTCCCTCCCTAATTCTACCCAGACTGGATCGTCTTAAATCTGATTTGGGATTTGAGCATTATTTGGATTAGCTCATTAGTGGGGCACCATTCTGACAAGCCACTAATCTGGGGCACTGGTGCACAGCGCCATGACAGTATTATGCTGAAAATGAGAAATCTAATGAGATTAGACAGATCCTAGTGCAAATGGTCTCAAGGTACTTTGTATGGAGATGCACGAGCTTGGGAATGTGGCAGGCGGAGAGATTGAGGCATCAGACTCAGTTGAGCTAGAGACAGCAGCTCTAGCACCTGGTGATTTCCTTCTGAGAGGCAGTGTCCCACCTTTCCTAAGCAGGCTCTGTGGAATATCAAGCAATTTCCCAGATTAAAAGGTAATAATAATAAAAGGTAATTACCTTGGGAATGGAAGTATCAGGGAGAGGGGCTTTCAGCAGAGAGGGGGTTTTATGGTAAAATCTGATGAAGTTTCATGTGTCTGTAATGCAAGCAGAACAAACCACAGGGCAAGGCCTAAGTGGCAGCTGGGACCAGCAACCTATTACACTCTGAAGTTATTCACCCAGTACTGGCTATCCAAAAAAACTCCACCGATGTTTGCCCCTCTGCTACAGTGATTTTCTTTCCTCCCTTCACTTGTAATTTTTGTTGTTTTTAAGATAAGCAGAACATGCTGGTCCCCTCTTGCTCAGAATGGAGTGGTTGCTAAGATCAGAAAATGCTGGACTCCAGCAATGCATGATTTATAATGTCCAGATGTGGCTATGGGGCAGCAGACAACGCACTGTGGAAAGGGACTCTGTGCCTCCCCCATCCCTTTCCCTGCCTGTTCACTAGGAGAGGAAAACAAAAGTTTCCATGGCATTTTCTTGCTTGTGAGTGGAAAATCAAGCCATTAACAGAGGCTAGGAGTCGGCCCCCTGGGATATAATTCCTTTTTCACATTGTGCTGGTCTGCCACCTAGTGGTGACTTTTAGGACTCCGTGAAAGACCTGCTTGATAACACAGCTCCCCCCAGTTAATTCTTCCTTAAGCCAAGAAGAAAAATTCAATGTCAACCCATTCTATGAATCACCTTTAAAATGAACATGTGCGAGACAAAAGCAAATGCATTTCCAGTACATGTTAATAACACACAAGTCAAGCTCGTGGCTTCTTTTATATTCTTCCTTGCTGGGCAATGAATGAGCATTTTGACTTAAAAGTGGACAATTACCATTTAAATATTCAGAACTCAATTCAAGACAGAATCAGGTTCTACTTTATTATCTTACCTTTTCAAAAGTATTTGGGGATTTAGAGTAGAAAGCCATTTAGAAACTAATGAATGATACATTTTACTGAAGAACCTCTTTGTTTGAAATATCTTCATCAAGAATGAATGGATGAGGGTTTCAAGGAGTATTAGAACAAATCAACTGGCCTCAACATGAAGAAAAGAGAAGACAGACAAGTTCCTGGTGTCAGAGTATCATAAGAACTTTCTAAACCAGAGAAAAGGATTCTGAAGGAGAGACAGAGGGGGAAAAAATCTTTACCTATGAAACATATCTTCCAAAACATACTTTAACCTTCAATTCCAGAAAACAAAAGGCAAGTCCAAAATAGTTGCCAAGTCTTAAAATACAGAGTTGTAAGAATCACTGGGAAATAACTTTGGACACCATGCTTAACAGTTACTCTTAAAAGCCAAGCATGGATCTATCCAGAGGGTTTCATGTTTGCTAAGCAGAAAAAGAAAAGAGAGAAGTAGACTATCGTCAAACTTTGTTAAGATAGAGAAGAATGATTTATGATCAAAAATCATTTTCTTAAAACATAGTTGCTTAACAAGAATCTAGGCAGCAAGAGAAAGAGAGGGTTTTAACTTTTCCCTTTTAACAAAATCCACCGTGGTTTTTTGTTTTGTTTTGTCTTTTGCCTTTGTTGTTCAACTGTAGCTGAGCAGTGATCTATTATTTCTCTTAAACACATACCAAAAGAGGTGATGTTGATTAATCAAAGTAGAAGAAGCAGACACGCTTTGGAAACAAAAACTCTGTTAGTGCTTGGAAAGGAACGCCTATTGGCCATCAGGAACTCTGTTGCTAGGGAGATGGTTACCAGGCATAGGTGCTTTTATGGCAGCTGCATTTACAGAGGGGTAGCCCCCTGACAGCTTGTTTGATACCCTTTGGACTAATGTCATGAACGAAGGGTTTTCAAATATTTAATTTTTCCAGTATGTGTTGGCACAAAGGGATAGTGCTGTGTGACCGCTTTTCAAAGGCATGATTAGGAAAAGTGGGGGGATGGAGAACATGATCAGATAGTCATGCTGAAAATGGGAGGTGTTTGGAGACATGGAGCACACCCTGGCGGACTCGAACTAAGCCCCGAGTTGCTAGCAAGGCTGATGCAGGAGGACAAAGAAGTTATCATGAAGCTGGGCGTGGTGGCACAGGCTTGTAATCCCAATACTTTGGGAGGCGGAGACTGGAGGATCCGGGTTCGCGGCCAGCCTCAGCTCGCTCTCTCTCCCTGTCTCTCTCTCTCTCTCTCTACTCAGTGAGGCCCTCCGCAACTTCGTGAGACCCATTTTCAAAATAAAGTATAAAAAAATAGGGCCGGGGGTGTAGCACGGAGGTTGAACGCCCCTGGGTTCAATCCCCAGTACAATAACAACAACAAAAAGAAGTTATCATGATGTGACTTCTATTAACCATACTTTATTGAAGGCCAGCACTTACATACTCAATCCTATTCATTCCCACACCCTCCCAAATAAAGCCCTGTTATCATCATTTAACATGCAAGAAGATCAACACCCAGCATCAGAATGGGGAGGAGACTTGCCAAATGCTAATGTCATGGGTTTTTATATTTATTTATTTATTTATTTATTTATTTATTTTTGTCTAATTTGAAGTCTTTACCAACTTTATATTTGTTCTTCTAGGGGCTTTCCAGGACTTGATAGCAAACATTTGCCAGCACCAACTTTGTGCAATGAGGCATTTTTGGATGAACTGTGTGTGCACACATACATGCTCAACGTAATTGCATACAAAGGTCTTGCCTTAAGCCGGGCGTGGTGGCGCACACTTGTAATTCCAGTACTTTGGGAGGCAGAGACCGGAGGATCCAGGTTCGCGGCCAGCCTCAGCTTGCTCGCTCTCTCTCTCCCTCTCTCTCTCTCTCTCTCTCCTTAGTGAGGCCCTCCGCAACTTCGTGAGACCCGGTTTCAAAATAAAGTAAAAAAAATAGGGCCAGGGGTGTAGCGCAGAGGTAGAACACCCCTGGGTTCAATCCCCGGTACCGCAAAAAAAAAAAAAAAAAAGGTCTTGCCTTTATTGGGGCTCAGAACCTGGTTGGGAGAAAGAAGTAGATGCAAACAAAAATAATAACACAATTTTCATCTGAAAAGTTGAGGCGGAAAGAAGTATTGAGGGTAGGTGCTGAGGAGGAGACTTACTGAAACTGGAACCTTGGACGTAGAGTCTGTGTGGATTGTTCACATAATTGAAGAGAGAATGCTTTCTGGTCTGGGGCTGGGAAAGAGATAGTGCTGCAGAGATAAGTGAGTTGACTTTTTTTTTCTTTTCTTTTTATTTGGTACTGGGGGATAAACTCAGGGTCATTTTACCTCCAAGCTAAACCCCTGGCCCTTTTATTTTATTTTTTTTTAAACAGGGTCTCACTAAGTTGTTGAGACTGGCCTTGTACCTGTGATCCTCCTGTCTCAGTCTCTCAAGTACTGGGAGTGAGTTGACTTTCGATGAGTGAAAGAACTCAAGTCTGGCTGTGCTGTCCGAGGGAGGCAGGCAGGCCTCAGAGAGCAATAAAAGGGACCGTTGTATGTAAGTGGTGATTTGGACTAAGAGGTGAACCGGGTGTTTCTTAGAGTGAGTATGTGTGTACACAGTGCCGTGTTGAGCCTGGGGTCGGGGGTAAGGAGGTGGTAGAATAGAAGGTGTCAGAGATGGGGGAGAAGAAGCTCTGACAATCAATTTAGCTTTTCTTCACCACTTTCCTTGGAGTCAGTTCAGGTTAATTTATGATGTACATATTTTGTCATACAACTCCCATCCTTTAAGTAAGAAAGAAAAACAAAATTATAGCCTAGTTACATTTTGTTATTTAACCCATGGGAAAAACACCCCATGGAGGCATGTTGGGGTACCACAAAAAGGAAGAAATAGATATTTTTGCCAAGTCCAGTAGAAGGTATATGCAGTTTAGAGCAGCTTGAGCCCTTCATCCTCAGCCAAAAGGTAGAAGGGGAGCTGCGGTATCCGCCAGGCGAGGGTATGGGGGGCTTTGCAGCAGCTGGGGGCCTCCAGCTGTGGCATGCAGACATGGAAGCACCAGGCCGCGAGCCCCCACTAGGGAAAGGTGAGGCCATGAATTATTTTTATAGCCTGGAAATGACATAGCTCATTCATTCAGTGAGTTATTTACCCTCTGGATTGAGTGCTTGGACCTATGAGTCATACAAACAGGTCTATTTCTTTATCTTTGAGGACAGAAAGAAAGAAGAAGGCTGTGCCACATGAAGAGGGAGGAGAAGGGGAAGGACAGGCTGATAAATGTTTCAAGACCTCATTGAGCAGGTCTGGTGCATACTCGGGCCTGTCCCTCCGAGTGGAGTCTTGTCCTCACACGAGGGTTTAGAAGTCAGGCACACGTTGTCTCTAGTATAAAACCTCGTCAGTCACCTGGCAGGAGCAAGGTACATACCAAAAAGAAAGGTTTCCTCTCCTGCAGGTTGGCCGTTCTTTCGTTCTAAGAAGGTGAGAGGAGAGGGCAGAGACCATCTGCAATCAACAAAGTCACTATTGTACTTTTATTCAAATTACACCAAAATTGAGCCAGGAATTTACTGACCACCATATGAAGCCTGCTCGCTGGTAATTGTCTGATGGCACTTTATAAAGCCACTGAAGGGGAAAGGGTAACAACAGCTTGTGTGCAAATACTTCCCTGCTCTGTTTTGGTATCTTAGATTAAAAAAAAATCACTTCTCTCTGCTTTCAGTCCCATTTAAATAAAAACATTCACTAGCCTCCAACAAGTAGAATACATTTTCCCAGCTGATTGATGCTTTTCCATTTATTTTATAATGTATTTTCTCCTCACCAAGGGATTGTTCTCTGGAATGTCAAGGAGGAAATATTTCCCAAATCATATGCTGTGATTGGCTGGTTTGAGTCTAATCAGATAGTACAGATACTGAGGTAGGAGGTGGGGAGGAGGGGGAGAGGGAAGCAGTGATTTGTCACACCTGTGCTCTGTGCTCCAGTTGTGGATAAAGACGGGCTTCCTAATGCCCACTGCAAAATTCCGAGGCCACAATCCAATTCTCTTCCTCTTTCTCTCCCACTTGTCTTTCACCATCTCTCCCTCTCCCTCTCCCTCTCCCT
>PVJS01020770.1:0-32240 GCA_004027185.1 Glis glis | reverse complement strand
GGGGATTGAACCCAGGGGCGTTCTACCTCCACGCTACACCCCCGGCCCTATTTTTTATCTTTTATTTTGAAACCGGGTCTCACGAAGTTGCGGAGGGCCTCACTAAGTAGAGAGAGAGACAGAGAGACAGAGAGAGAGAGAGAGAGAGCTGAGGCTGGCCACAAACCCAGATCCTCCAGTCTCCACCTCCCAAAGTACTGGGATTACAAGCGTGCGCCACCACGCCCGGCTTGCCTTCTTTACCTCAAAATTTATTTTCTATATATCCTTTGATCCATTAATGTTACTGTTACAAATCTAGGAATAATCCTAAACACAGAAATGCTTTGTAAAGGTGTGTGTAGTGACATTTAAACTAGAGAAAAATATAAATGCCATCAATAGGGAATTATAAAATGATGGCACATCCACTTAATGAAATGGTCTGTACTCATTTAAACTGGTGATTTTAAGACAATGCTATACATGAAATTTTATGTTATAATATTAAGTGAAAAGTCAAGGTGTTACACTATGCAAATGGTATGATCATGAATAGGGAAATGTGTCAAAAAGGCTTAAATGAAATTGTTCAAAATGCTAAATTATTATCCAGGCACAGTGGTACACACCTGTAATCTCAGTGCCTGGGAGCCTGAGACTGGAGGATCATAGGATCCAGCACTCAGTAACTTAATGAGACACTATTTCAAAATAAAAAAGAGCCGGGCGTGGTGGCGCATGCTTGTAATCCCAGTACTTTGGGAGGCAGAGACCGGAGGATCCGGGTTCGCGGCCACCCTCAGCGCTCGCTCTCTCTCTCGCTTGCTCTCTCTCTCTCCTTAGTGAGGCCCTCCGCAACTTCACGAGACCTGGTTTCAAAATAAAGTATAAAAAAAAATAGGGCTGGGGGTATGGCGCAGAGGTAGAACGCCCCTGGGTTCAATCCCCGGTACCGCAAAGAAAATTAAAAATTAAAAATTAAAAATAAAAAAGGCTCAGGAAGAACCTTCTGGGTTCAGTCCCTAGTACCACATACAGAAAAATATGCTAAATTGTTAACCATCATAGAAAACAGTATGGAAATTCCTTAAAGAAATAAAAATAGGCCGGGCGTGGTGGCACATGTTTGTAATCCCAGTACTTGGGAGGCGGAGACCAGAGGATCCGGGTTCACGGCCAGCCTCAGCTACTTAGTGAGGCCCTCCACAACTTCGTGAGACCCGGTTTCAAAATAAAGGATAAAAAAATAGGGCCGGGGGTGTAGCTCGGAGGTAGAACGCCCCTGGGTTCAATGCCCAGTACTGCAAAAAAAAAAAAAAATAGAACTACCATTTGATTCAGCAATCCCACTACTTGGGTATATATCCAAGGGAAATGAAATCAGTATGTAGAAGAAGCATCTGTACTCCCATGTTCATTGCAGCAGTATTCACAATAGCCAAGATACAGAATTAACTTGTGTCCATCAGTGGATGAATGGATAAAGAAAACATGGTCTAGATACACAAGGGGATCCTATTCAGCCATAAAAGCAATAAAACCTTGCCATTTGGAACAATATAGATAAACCTGGAGGACCTTGTATTAAGTAGAATAAGCCAAATACTGCATGATCTCATTCATATGTGGAATCTATAAAGTTAATCTTATAGAATTAGAGAATAGAATGGTAGTAGTCAAGGTCTGGGGCAGTTAGGGAAGCAGTGAAGGGTGATCAAAGCTTTGATACAAAATTGAACATAGGTGGGAGGAATAAAGTTTAGGAGATCTACTATACAATGTAGTGGATATAGTTAATATTGTATTCTTGAAAAATGATAAGAAAGTGAATCTAGGTATTCTCACCACAAAAATGATAACTATGTGTGGTATTACATGTGTTAATTACCTAGATTTAGTCATTCCACAGTGTATATATACTTGAAAACATTATGCCATAAATGTTAAATACATATAATTTTATTTAGCCATTTAAAAAATAACTAGAAAATTGTTATGCCCGGTCCGGTGTCACAAGGAAGAAGAGGAGTCTGACTGGATTTGGAGGGTCGATTTATTCAGCCGCGGTTAAAGCAAGCTAGCCAGGCTAGGGACGCAGTCTAACGCAGAGTTAGGAGCTGCGACCCCGAACTAGTTTTACATAGAGTTTTTAAAGGCAAAAAACACACGCAGGTGGTCAGGGATGGGGGAAGCTCGTTGCCTAAGTTACAGCCAATGGGATGCTGACAAAACCACTAGTCTGAAGTAAGCAGGAGTTGTGTTATTTTTTGATTGGCTCGAGCTAGGAAGGTACGTTATGTCTGGAACATGGCCCAACTTCGAGTTAGGAAGGTGCGTTATGTCTGGAACATGGCCCAACACTTCCAGGATGTTGGGGTTAGGTAAGCAGGATGTTAGTTCATGCTTCAGGGGTTGTGCTAGGTGCTCTTTTCACTGATTGGTTGTTCTGGGCCTGAGGGGAATTCCAGATCAGGTCAAACATGGAGTCACTCTTGTTAGGGCTCTCTAGGGCCCTACAAAAATGATAAATTTTGTCTTTGGGTGGTAGATGATAGGCAATTATTCCCCACTTCTGATTGCTTGAAATTATCTTTAATGTATTATTTCTCACTTTTAAAATTTTTAATCTAACTGATATATAAAAACATAAAATTAACAATATTAATAGGGTTCCATGTAATGTTCGATACCTGTATACATTGTGTAATGTTTAAACCACATTAAGGATATCTTCTTTTTTTGTTTTTTGCTTTTTGTTTTTTGTGCTGGGAATCAAACCAGGGCCTTGCACATCCTAGGCAAGTGCTGTACTACTGAGCTACACCTCCAGCCCAACATTAAACATATGTATCTCTTCAAACATTTATCACTTCTTTATGGTACAAACTTCCAGAAGTACAATACACCATTGGTATCCATCCTCACCCCACTCTACCATATAGCACACCAGAATTTCTTCTATCTAATTGTAACCAGGTACTCATTGTTCAACCTTTCTCCACCTCTTACCACCACCACCACCACCACCACCACCCTCCCACAACTCTCCCTGGCCTCTGGTAACTACCTCACTACTCTCAACTTCTAGGACATCAACATTTTTAGATTCTACATGTGAGTAAAGTCATGTGGTACTAGTCTTTTTATGCCTGGCTTATTTTACTTAACATAATGATCTCCAGATCCATCCATGTTGTTGAAAATAATAGGATTTTGTTTTATGGCTGGTATTCCATTGTGTATAGGTACCACATTTTCTTTATCCATTCATTTACTGGTGAATACTTAGGTTGTTCCTATTTCTTAGCTATTGTGAATAGTGCTGTAATGAACATGGGAATATAGATGTCTCCTCAGCATAGTAATTTCATTTTCTTTGGATATATACCCAGTAGTAGGATTGCTCTATTTTTAACTTTTAAGGAACTTTCATACTGTTTTACATAATGGCTGTTCTAATTTACATTTCCATCAATAGTGTACAAGGGTTCCCTTTTCTTCATATCCTTACCAGCACTTGTTATCTTTAGTATTTTTGATAAAGGTTATTCTTACTAGGGTGAGGTGATATTTCATTGTGGTTTTGGTTTGCATTTCCCTGATTAGTGGTGTGGAGCATTTTTTCATATACCGTTGATCATTTGTATATCTTTTGAGAAATGTCTATTTAGATGTATTGCCCATTTTAAAATCAGGTTGTTTGGTTTTGTTTGCTATTGAGTTTTTAGATTTCCTTACATATTCTGAATATCAACGTTTTGTCAGATGAATAGTTTACCAGTATTTTCTCCCGTTCTGCAGGCTGTCTCTGCACTCTGTTGTTTTCTGTGCTTTTGGGGTCTTACCCCAAAAAATTCTTGCCCAGTTTTATTTTTTATATTTTTATATTTTTATTGAAAGTTAATGAGAAGTTTACACAGAACCTTAGGATGGGCATTTAAGCCTCCCTATGTTACTCTGTTAACTCTGGATTCCCATTTTTGCCATGTTTGAATACTACAGGTTAGATCAATCAGTATAGACACATGAGAGGGTGCAATCAATGACAATATTATCCTTAGAGAATATAACACTGATGATATGTTTCTTCTTTTATCTTGCAATGTATTTATGGATCCATCAACATAAGTATGAATTTTTAAATGTGATCATACAAAAGGAAAGAAGATAAATAATTTTATTTTGCACATAAAAAGCATTGAAACATGAAGTGGAAAAGTGACTAAACTCCATGTTCCACACCCACATTATTTTCATCCATTTCAACAGAATAAGTCGCCAGAAAGACAGCCAAAAGTTGAGAGAAATGCAACTAGAATGATTAAGGAGCTTAGTGGGATTGATTTCTAAGGAAAGATTAAAAGAACCATGTATGTATAACTTGGCTAAGTGACAACTAGGGCTGGAGGCAAAGAGAACTGTCTATAAATATTTGAAGAGTGTAAACCAGGCATGCAAAACCCAGTCATCTGCTACCTTAGGCAAGGGGGAGATCTAACTGAATGACAGCTTTTCATACTGCACACTGGCCTGTTTACCTCTTAGCTGCTTCCTTGGAAAGAAGAGCAGCCCCAGACTCTGTCACCATCCTGCACAATCATTTAGCAAGCACAGTGTGCTGGACTCTGAAGGCAAGATAAAGATGGCTCAGGCATACTGGGGCCCTGGCCTCAAGGAGCTTGCCTTTCTTGTTTTCCCACATATCCAAGCATCAAAGAAGACCTTGGAACTCTTGCATAGACTTAGTTTACTTCTCAATCCTTAAAAATGCTGTTGTAATGACCCTACCACACAGAGTGAAAGAAGTGGGGAGACCAAAGTTAAAGTATCTGGAGAAATTTCCTAGAAATAGGCCCTTGTCAGTCACATCTTCAGAACCTGAAAATTGAAATGGGTCAAGATTTCCTTTTTCATGGGATCATCACACACAAAGAAGCCCCCATCTATCTGCAGTAACTTAAACAAAGGGCAGCACTGTCAGCCTGCACGGTGCAAACAGTATTCCACAGCACTGCCACAGGCATCGTTGTGTGGGTAACTGATACCCATGTGAATGCCAGAAAGACCCTGTGTTGCAGACTTTTTGAAGGCAATTTTTCTTTTATTTAGTATTATTTAATGTAAACTGTGAGATGTGAGAAACTGAAGTAAACATACATAATTTGAATAACTAATGGGATTTTATTCTATTTCCTGGGATTAGATTCTTTTGAAGTGTTTAACCCATAACAATATAAAGTATAAGTTAATTCCTTTAGTTTAAAGTTTTCTTTAAAAAAAGGTAAATATGTTACATTCCAATACTTTTTAGATATAAGTGAAACAGAAAGAGACAGGCTGTGATAGAAGTACCTTGTACATAGGAGGTACTCAAATTAGGCATATCTGAATTATAGATAAAATTAAAAACTATAGCATGAAACTTTTACACTGCTTGAAACCCCTTCCTTATAGTGGTTTTTACTTTTTAATAGTTAAATATATCCTGTAAGCATCAAATAATGATTTCTGGAATAAATTATTGGAACTTCTTTCCCTTGTTAAGAACCAGAGTTTCTCTTACCAAAATCTATTGAGATCCTTCTGGAGATTAACTTTGTCTTTTTCATATTTTTCTAGTGTCAGTATTTCTACATTGTAAATGCTTATCAAATGTTAGTTGAATGATTGATAGATATCTTCCTACCAGGGTCTCTCTGGCAGTATCCTTGATCAGTGTCCTCTCCACAACAAAACAAACCAAGTGACTGATTACTTTCACAGATGATTCTTGACTACTCTTCTGTCATCTGTTGTTCTCTCTCTTCGAAGTGTTATTACTTTATAGATGATCATTTGTTGAGTATTGCTGAACATAGTTTTTATTATTTGAAGCCCTGTCTCACATGGTAGGTTGACTGGAACATTGTTGTTCACTGTCATGGAAACAAGGAAGGAAAAGATAGTGTTGTTGTCAAGAGCAGCACAGATCAATGTATTAAATGAAAGAAATAAAAATATTAGATAATGAGAACCCTCCTCAAAATAAACAAAAAAATTTTTGAGCACCAACTTTATGATTTTGGGGGTGGGGTGAGTGGGGATAAGAATCAAATAGAAAAAAATACCTAACCAACCTGCTTTCAAAAGCATTGGATATGGTTCTTGGATTGAAATATAAAGCATATTTTAATTAAATTCTACAAAATAAATTGAATATGTTTTGTATATAAGCCATGCACATTGGAGTGATTAGAAAAGGGGAAAGAAATTGGGTGTCACATTAATTGGTATTTACTTTGAAAAGCTTTTTGGTTTCTATTCAACAATTTGCACTTTGTATGAATTTAATTAGATGCTGTGTGCCCCAGGTTGTATTTCAGATGAAAATGGGTTGTTGGTTTTTTTTGGCAATAAACAATTGGACCATTTTATCAAATTGCTTTAGCTAAGCTAGACAAAATGTTCACATGTATGAAGAATTGAAAGCATTTCAGTATTATAATGATGAAGTTTCAAAACATGTAAGTTTTTGTATTCTAAGAAATTATCAAAATAAATGCAGAAAATATCCTCTCACAAAATACCACACATGCAGAAAGAACTGGGTAACCAACCATATGTGCATGCATGTTAGCCCTTCCAAGAATCACTTAAAGCTCCCTGGGTTATTTTAAAATTAACTTTGTCAATCTAATAAACTAAGGGAAAGAGTATTACCCAAGCCAGTAAATGGAGACCCTCCAGGGAGCTGTTCAGTATAAAATAGTTGAATAAATAAATACCTACTATTTTGCTTAATTTGAATGGAGGTGAATTCAGATGACAAATATTGAAGAAGGAAATGTGGAAAAGAGCTGTAACGAAGCTGTTCGTTTTGTGGAGTACCAAATATTAGTTGCAAATTAAGTTTTTACCACTCAGAAATTTGGAATTGCTCAGTGTTATTAACAGTTGCTATTCCTTAGATATTTCATGATTTCACCTTATATTGAACTACTCAGATGAGATGCATGTGGATAGGATTTGAGCAAGCATTGCATTCCTCTGCTATTCAAACTATAAGAAGCAATCATATTTTTAATGGCCAAGAGAATACTGACATTAAAATGGTGTGTATGGATGTTAAAAGATAGTGCAATCTTTAGAAGTGACAGTAACAGCCGGGCATGGTGGCACACATTTGTAATCCCAGTACTTGGGAGACTGAGACAGGAGGATTGCAGGTTCTCAGCCAACCTCAGCTACTTAGTGAGGACTCCGCAACTTAGACCCTGTTTCAAAATAAAGAATGAAAAATAGGACTGGGGGTGTAGCTCGAAGGTAGAATGCCCCTGGGTTCCATCCCCAGTACCGAAAAAAAAAATGAAAGTAACATACTATCCGTATACTTTTGTGGCATGTAATGGGTAATTGGCATCTGAAGATAATGCCAACTTGAGAAATTTTAGATAACAAGTAAATGACTCAAATAAAAAGTGAACAGTACTCTAGAAATAGCTACTAAAGATAGAATTAAAAATATGCATAAAGGGAAGTTTTTCTTTATTAATAAGAACATTTGCTTACAAATATAGTTTTCAAACCACTTCATGTACCTTATCCTATTTGATTCTCGTGTCAGCCTACATTAAATAGGTATTATTCCATTGCTTGTCTATTGGAAAACTGGGGTTCGGAAAGATTAAATGACTTGTCCAAGGTCAGTCACATAACTGGTAGCCATCTGACCGCATATTTGTACCCACTTTTGCTAAAGTGTTCCTTTGGCTTTCACCTTCTCAATCAAATAAGAAATAATTTTTTCTACTTTATTTTTATTTGAACTGTTTAGATCAAATGATTGATTCAGGGCTTGGTGGCAATGAGAGAAAGGAGAGAGGATTACCTCCTAAATTTTATCAACTTAAGCTGATTCATGTTTATTGTATGCCATATTTAAGTATATTATAGTTTGATGGTCAATGAAAGTCAGATGTAAGTTTTAAAATTGGTTGTTATGTCTAAAAATTAGGCAAAATATATTTCTTTTCATGGATTAAGAAACATAAAGGTAGATATCACAGAAAGATTTAGCAAATAAGGGGCTTAATCAGAAATAGCTAATGTTCTAGCCAGGCATGGTGACACATGCCTATAAATCCTGGTACTTGGAAGACTGAGAAAGGAGGATTACAGGTTCAAGATCAGACTCAGCAACTTAGTAAGACCCTGTTTCAAAATAAAAAAAAAATAGGGTTGGGGTGTGGCTTGGAGGTAGAATGCCCCTGAGTTCAATCCCCAGTACCACACACAAAAAAAGGAAATTTTCATGTTCTCAAGATACAAGAACACATCATTATATCACCTGTGTCCATGACTTGGCAGAGAATATCTGGAAAATAGACATGGGGATAAGGGGAGGGAGTGGGCAGTAGAGGTAAAGAAGCAGCTGGAAATACTTAGAATCTATAATGAGATAATTAAGACTAATTAGATGGCCCTGTAGGCGGAAAGCAGCCCATTAAGTCCAGATCCAATTTTAATAACTTACCTGGTTTTGAGGGTAGAGAGTCCAGAGCACCCCAGGGAATGAGATGCTTCAGGGTTGAAAATTCTAGGTAGGTTTCTTAGAAAAGGAACAGCAATATTCTGCACTGGGCAATGTGTTTTTCTTTTAGGAACTAAAACAAACATTCTGCTTCCTTAGGGAGTGGAATTTCAGAGAGCCTTAGTTTTCTCATCTATTAAATGGTGATATCTACCTTGAAGAGTTGTTATGTGGCTTAAATGAGATAAAGATATGTGAAAGGGCCTAGAGCTACTCCCAGCACAAAGCAAGGATTAGTAAATATTAATCAAGAAACACATTTATGGACAGAAGCACTGAATGCCACTGAGATCTCAAAACAAGGCAGTTTCAGTCCTCCTAATGCCTCTGCCTTGCCCTGCCCTCAGTATTTGGGGCTGTTTCTCTATAGAGGCAAGAGTTGATGGCACTTCCTGACAGATACTATAATATCCTGCTCTGCCTGAAGCCACAAGTCACTTCAAGTCAGTTTAGAGGGAAACTGGAATGACATGAAATTCTGGCCCACCTTCAAGGGACCAGTTACTATGCATATTTCTCAAGTATTAAGCTAATAGAACTTTAGAAGTGGTATCTTAATGAAGCATTGGGAAACAGCAGGTGATGTGAACCCAGACCTGCAAAGTGACTGACTCTTCTAAGATCACTCATTTTTGCTTGGTTTTGAATGGATTGTTTTCTTCATCCACTGCCTCTCTGTCTCGTTTGATTCTTCTCTTAATTCTTCTTAGTTTGGACCAGATCTTTATAACAGAAAGACTTTTACTGACTATATCAGTTTTCTGATACTACTCTAACAAATTACTGCTACTTCATGAATTAAACAATACCAATGTATTATTTTACAACTCTGGAGGTCAGGTGTCCAAAATGGCTTCCCCATGAGCTAAAATCAAGGTACTGGTGAGGATGTGTTCCTTCCTGGAGGCTCTAAGGAAGAACTTGTCCCCTTGCCTTTTGCATCTTCTGAATGCTCCCTGCATTCCTTGGCTTAGGCCCCCTTTTCCTAGCAACATCAGGATGAGCCTTCCCGATGCTGCCATTACTGTGCTTCTCCACTTAAGGCTTCTCTTCCACTTCCTTCTGATTACCTTGGACTCACCTAGGTAACCTAGAACAATTTTCTATTTTAAAGTCGGTCAATTAGCAATCTTAATTTTCTTTTATTATTTAACCTAACACATAGGTTCACATGATTAGAGTGTGGACACCTTTGGGGGGTATGTATGTTACTTATCCTTGTCCACTTCCCCAAGTCCCCAGTAATCCAACTGGTGTTTGCATTCAAATTGGAGGAATGAGACATTTCATTGTTTATATACATTTAAATATAAAATGAGAAAGGAAAGCAAATCCAGATTTTTGTTGTAGTGAGCTTCTTTTTTTTTGAGATTCTCATGCCATAAAATTCACCCTTTTAAATGTACACTTCAGCCGGGCGTGGTGGCGCACGCTTATAATCCCAGTACTTGGGAGGCTGAGACAGGAGGAATGCAGGTTCGCGGCCAGCCTCAGCTACTTAGTGAGGCCCTCCACAACTTAATGAGACCCTGTTTCAAAATAAGGAATAAAAAATAGGGCTGGGGGGTATAGCCCAGAGGTAGAATGCTCCTGGGTTCACTCCCCGGTACTTACCACAAAAAAAAAAGTACACTTCACTAGTATGTATTATATTTAGAATATTCACAAGGTTGTGCAACCATCACCATTATGTAATTACAAAACATATTCATCACCCCAAAAAGAAACCCTATCCCTTTACATACTCCTGTTTCCCCTCCCCACCCACTGGCAACCACTAATCTGCTTTTTGTCTCTTTGGATTTACCCTATACTAGACATTTACTATAAATAGAATCATGAAATATGTGGCCTTTGTGTCTGACTTTTTTCACTTGGCATAATGTTTTCAAGGCTCCTTCTTATTTTAGTACGCATTGGCACTTTGTTCCTTCTTATGAGTAAACAATATTCCATTATTATTTTTGATACTTTTATTGGTGCATTGTAATTATATATCATAGTGAGGTTCAAAGTCATACAAACCAACATGCACACAGGTCTTGGTATATTTCCCTTCAGGTCCCACCCCATTGACTACCCCTCCCGGTACATAGTAGTGAGGTTGGTAGTAATACCTTCATACATAGGCAATTTAACTTTTTGAGTAACTGGCAGACTTTTCTACAGTGGCTGCAGTATATTACATTGGTTGTACCATTTTACATTCCTACCACTTGCAGTTTTAAATTGTACAAAATAATAAATGCCCTACAAATAAAATTTCCAATAGCCAACATACTAAAAAGGTTACTATTCTATTTTAATGTGACATCTCTGAAGGGAAATAGTTGGAACTTATAATAACTTTCTGTTGAATCCTCAGAAACCCAATAGAGGTGTTAGCTTTGTATTCTACCTAAAAGTCAGAATTTGTCATTTCTTTCTATGCATGAGTGAGAGCTTATAATGTTATATTAGTATTTACTTTTCAATGAAAAATTTAGTCTATAAGTTATTGGTTTCTGAGCTCTTAGAAAAAATGGCAGCTAGCGGGGCGTGGTGGCGCACGCTTGTAATCCTAGTACTTTGGGAGGCGGAGACCAGAGGATCCGGGTTCGCGGCCAGCCTCAGCTCTCTCTCTCTCTTTCTCTACTTAGTGAGGCCCTCCGCAACTTCGTGAGACCTTGTTTCAAAATAAAGTATAAAAAAATAGGGCCAAGGGTGTAGCGCAGAGGTAGAACACCCCTGGGTTCAATCCCCAGTACCGCAAAAAAAAAAAAGAAAAAAGAAAAAATGGCAGCTTCAGTTACAATTCATAAACTTATCACATCATATTTGTCATATTAAATATATGACTACATACTTAAATATGAAGTTGTAAGATAGTGAGCTCATGTTTTTTCCTTTTTCATCAAAAACAGTAAATGATACCTCTGGGTAATACAAATGAGGGAAAAATCTTTTTTCTCCGCCTCCCAAAGTACTGGGATTACAAGCGTGCGCCACCAGGCGCGGCCTGAGAAAAATCTTTAATAGATGTATAAAGTTGTGTGCATGATATAAACAAAATGACCAATTCTCCAGCTTAGGTGATAAAACATGATGTCCCAGTAACAGAGGAACAATGGTAACTGAAACATAAACATTTCAGAAGTAATAATGTGCCAGGTCTGACATTTGCCTACCTTAAACTCACGTGGTTGCCTAGAGATTCCATTTTCCTCACCAGAACCAAGCTGACTCTTTTTTACCCGCCTGACTTCATGCAGCTCAAAACTCAAGATGCTGTTACACTGAGTTCAGTGCACATCTCTGATGCCTTGCACCCCATCAGAGTCATAGAGAGAAGAGCATGATTTTGGGAGCCGAGCAGACCTGGCTGGGGATCCTAGCTCACTGGCATTTCCCAGCTCGAGGATGTTGGGCAAGCTGCTTAACTCCTTTGTGCCTCTCTGGCCACATGTAAAATGAAGGAAATCGTGCAATTTCATGGGATTGTTGTGACTATTAATGGCTTGCAACAGTGCATTGAATCTAGTAAGAGTCATATAAGTGTTTTCAAGGAAGTTCAGTCCAAATTCATTGCCTGCACATAATAAGCACTCCTGTTACTCAGTTACACCATAAATAGTTCTTAGGTCCTTTTTCTAAGAACTGGGGATACAACCATGAACAAAACTAAGTTCCTCCCCTCAGAAGCTTACATTCTAATAGAGAAGACAAACAAATGCATGGATATATAAATTAGTAATCACAGTCTCATAAGAAAAGTAACGCAGGTTATAGGGTTGGAGGGTGATGGGGAGAGGACACTGGATACCATTTTAGATAGAGTGGTCCGGGAAGGCCTTTCTGAGGAAGTGACATTCAAATAGAATTGTTGCTCGCATTCCTCTCATAGGTGGTATATCTTTGCCTCAAAATTTGATTGGAGAAAGAGGTGGAATGAGGAAGTATTTTGATCTGTAGTTCAGAATATTAAGTGGGGAGTTGAAATGTTAAAGTTCTGAGTTTGCCTTTGTTCTGGATAAACATCTTCACCTTGGAAAAGTAAAGGCTTTGTTGGAAAAGCTTTGTTCCCAAAGAAAGGGTTCTGGGCTGGCAATCTGGGCACACTTTATTTGATTACCATAATCACCTGTCTATATTTATATTAAACCTAGGACAGACAACAAAAAATGTTAATGGCTATCCACTTAAGAAGTGCCAGCAAAGGGGAGTTACAGGTGTTTTGTCATTTAATCCTCACAGCTAGTTTATTGAATTAAATATTATGTCTCTTCATTACAAATGAGGATACTAAGGCCTAGTTGCCAGACAGCTAATGGTAGCAGAGCCAGGATTCAAGCTTAAATGGACTTCCTGATTTCAGAGCATCCGCCATCCCCAGCACCCTTATCTTATCTGCAGTGAATTGTCACTGTTCTCATGAATAATGTCATATTTAGAAAAACCTTTATCTTAGTAGAGTAAGATTATATGGTATAAATATAATGCACACATAATTTACTTAAGATTTGATAATGTTTACTTCAACTATTTATTGTTATTTATATCAGGTGTTAAGAAAATAAAGGGGCCGGGCGTGGTGGCGCACGCTTGTAATCCCAATACTTGGGAGGCTGAGACCTGAGGATCCGGGTTCGCAGCCAGCCTCAGCTACTTAGTGAGGCCCTCCGCAACTTCGTGAGACCCGGTTTCAAAATAAAGTATAAAAAATAGGGCAGGGGGTGTAGCTCGGAGGTAGAACGCCCCTGGATTCAATCCCCGGTACCACAAAAAAAAAAAAAGAAGGACTTTTTTTGTGTGTATATCGTACTGGAAATGGAACCCAGGGGCATTCTACCTTCAAGCTACACCCCCAGCTCTATTTTATTCTTTTATTTTCAAACAGGGTCCCACTAAGTTGCAGAGGGCCTCACTAAGTTGCTAAGGCTGACCATGAACCTGCGATCCTCCTGTCTCAGCCTCCCAAGTACTGGGATTACAAGCATACTCCACCACACCCAGCAAATAATGACTTTTATAAATTCACCTTCATTGAGCAACTGTTTTTCATTCAAACATAGTATTTCCCTAATAATGCCAAGCACTGTTTTTGGTGCTAACACTATTACTAGTACCAACACTACTATTTATTGAGCATCTTCTATTTTTCATGTTTTATAACATTTAATCTTTACAATAACCCTCAAAGGTAGGTATTTTATTCTTATTTTATAGATGAGGAAACTGAGATTGAGTCATTAGTAAAATATCCAAAGTTAAACAGTATATAGTGGAATCCTCTACCTGTACCTATTGACTGCCATACTACATCATTCTCTTTTATAGAAAAACACAAAGATGCACTATCTCAGCTCTCTAGAAGCTGAACTGAAAATACTATCGATTTAGGTTGGTAGTTAATAAGGTGTGTGTGTGTGTGTGTGTGTGTGTGTGTGTGTGTGTTATAAATTTTATCTTTTATGTGTATGTGCAGTGGTGGGGATCCAAACCCAGGAGCTCATGCATTCTAGGCAGACATTGTACCACTGAGCTACACCCCCAGCCTATAAATTTTATCTCATTTAATCCCCACAGTAACCCTGATCCAATGGTGATAGTGTTGATATGAAATAGGTGACATTACAGTATTGGTGGTATTAATAGATATATGCATAAATAAATGGAATTTAAGGCACTCTGATATTATAGTAAAGAGTCAGACAAGGACTGAGGGCATAGCTCAGTGTTAGAGTATATACTTAGCATGCACAAGGCCCTGGATCCAAGCCCCAGCACCAGAAATATAAAATAGATATCATGCTATGGAAATTCAAAGAGAGAAGGGAGATTATTTGCAGAGGGGCTGGAGAGAGCTTAACTCAGACATTGGGAAAGCTATCATTTGTCGTGGGCCTTGAAAAATAAGAACCGCTTCCATATAAGTCCAATATATCACCACTTGTCAGAGAAGGGTGAGTGTATCTAAGAGGAATAATTTAGTCACATACAGTTGACAGAGCAGGGATTATAATTTGGTCTGCCTTACTCTTCACCTAGGACCTTGACCCTTGTTTAGAGCAGCATTTTAGGAGAGACCCATTGGCCTTTTGGAATCTGTTCAACAAAGCTGAGTTCTATTGAACTCCTAAAACAAAGTATGTCAAGTTGGAGGGAAGAGAGGTCATAAAAGATTTAGGGTCAGCCAGATCTCTCTTTAATAAAGAGTCAAAGGATCCTGCCATTGTTCACCTATGTTTGTGGCCTTGAGCCTCAGATTCCTTATCTGTAAAATGATGTATAAGTTAGTGTTTCTCAAATGTTCATATACATCTGAATCACCTCGAAAGCTTGTTAAAACAAAATTACTGAACCCCACTCCCAGTTTCCAATTTCGTAGATCTGGGATGGGACCTGGAAATTTGCATCTAACAAGTCCCCAGGTGATACTCATGCTGCTAGATCAAGCACTAACCTTTGAGGACCACTGGTCTCTTCTCTGAGATCTTGTTTCCTCTCTAATACCCTATATTAAAACTCTAATAAACTAATAGGGTAGATACCAAGAGGGAGGAACCATATTCTACCTGCAACTAAGTTGGCCACCTTAAGTATATCACTTACCTTTCTCTGCCTGCTTCTCCATCAGTAAAAATGGGACTTGTGGTCCCCGTGGCATGGGATGAATGAGGAGATCCAATCTCATTTAGAAGAAACCTCTTTTGAAAAGAATATGACATAAATTATCAGTTGTGTATATCTTGGTGTGAAGATTCTGTTTTGACAGAATCCTTGAGGAGACTACAGTCTACCTTAAAAGTGAAAAATTAATAGGAAATCTCTCTCTCTCTCTCTCTCTCTCACACACACACACACACACACACACAATGCAAAGGAAGCTTAGTTTAAGAGGATATGTACCCATGAAGAATGTATTTAAAATCCACATGACCCCTAAGGGACCCCATCCTTTTTGGTAGATTAAAAATTTCCCTCCTATCTACTTAATAAATTAATTTTTAAAGGACATAAACAAAAGAGAATAATAACTTCAAGCTATATGGGCACCTGAGTCTATGAGCCCTTTAGGGCCTTGGCATCTAAAAAGAAGTGGGGAAAGAGACCCTTGTCTCTGAGGCTTTGAAAGTGGCCTTCCTTCAGGCATTAGGGAATCTCTGGGGGCCCCAGAAGCTAGAGGGTGGAGATGCCTGGGGCATGAGTCTGTTAGATCCAATAAAGAGCCAAGAAAAAAATGGCTGGTAAGTAATTTTGCTATTTCATTTGGTGCAAAAGAGAAGGCAAAACACCAGCATATTCAATGAGCCAGAGCACAGACTGTGGCATGGATGTGAATGAGGCTGACCTCTTCCCTGGAACATTTCTAAGCCTGAGCAAAGCACTCAGTGCAAGGCGGATGTACAATAGCATGCAGTTTAAACCATGGTGACCCTTTTGTTTCTCTAATAGGCGAAGATGAGGACGAATTTGAGAATTTCATGCTGCCTCTCACAGTCTCTTTTGAAACAGTATTACAAATATTCAACAACAACTTTAAGCAAGAAGATGTAAAGGTGGGTTTGTTTCTAAACAGAAGAAAGACTATTTTGTTCTTTCTAGAATATCTAGATAGAGAAAAGGTTTTGCATATCTGTGTGTGCTCTGTGCCTCGTCAGACCGGCATCTGTAAAATGACTTAAGTGTTCCCGATTACTTGAGTCCTTGAGTTGTACTTTTCATATAACCACTTTTCCAGTTTCTTATACAGATGGACTTTGAGGTCAATGAATGGTTTTGGATAGTTGGTTCATGATAAGATGGCACAGATTTGTCTCTTGTGGCAGATACTATCTTTAATAGAACATTTCTCATGGGTATACCATTTTAAACATCTCTATTTCCTCATCTATCCTGCACTGTACGTTTCAACATATCCATATGGAGAAATGCACAAATATACACACACTAAAACACTACATCTCTAAATATTTTTTTAAACAAGAATTTATATAAATCAAGACTTTATTAAATGGCTAGGCATATATGTATAAATAGGAGCTGGTCTTGAAGTATTGCATTCTTAAACTGAACAAAGTGATTAGGATAACTGATAGCTAAATAAGGTTTTTATGTGCCTGTGGGAGCCATATTAGGATTGATTTGACAAGTCAGTTCAGCTGTGGCAACAGTCATAATATCTAAGACAACATTATGTTTTATTAGTAAAATCCTTAAGTGTAGCAAGCTGTTTGTGACAAAACAGCCCCATATTTTAACATGGGGGATGGGAAGCATAAACTCTGCTAAACAGAAATACTAGCTCCTGAAATTATAATGTATCGGCGCTATATTAAATAGATTGACATTGATTGTTATTTTTAAAAGACTAATAAATGCACTCTAGAGAATGTAAGTACTTTGTTGGTTATGTTTGGGTCATATTTTATTGTTATTTGAAATATGTTTATGTTGGAATATTAACCACCTTTTGCCTGGCTCTTCTTCTCTTCACCAAAAACAAAAAAATTAGCAGAAAGAATCCAAATAGAAAAATGATAGCCTTTGATTCTATTTGTATAATTCTCTTGCCAAAATATAATTAGCCAATTGTATACTTTTAATTTAAAATGGAGTTTTTGAAATAAATGTAAATCAGGATACCATAATCATAAAATTTTTAAACCAAAAAGGATCTTAGAGATTGTCTTTGTGTTTACCGCCTTGCTGAAATTCTTCATCAGAGTTTCCACTGTGCTTTTTGGATGTCTTCCAAATATTGTTACTGACCTACAAAATCTTTGCAGCTTTAAGGTAGTCATTGCTACTCTTTATCAAAAAGAAGCAATGAAGTCGAAAAACGCCATCTTTATAAAAATTACATTTGTCTCATTTGAAGATTTCATTATATTCCAAGCCTGTTTTGATGTAATCCCATCTAGTTTGATAGAAACCATCTTCCTAGAGTCATTTTTAATGGAGTTCCAGTGATATATCCCTAAACCAGCAAGTTCTTAACGACCCTGGAAAGTGACTGCTTGATTACACTTTAACGGTATTTGCAAATAAAATCACAAGTAATTAAGGGGAAATCTCCAGGCTTTTGAGCAAGTTTGATGCATGATAACTGCCTGATTCAGCTTCATCTAAAGTAATGCTGTGTAGGCAACAGCTACTGAGATCAATAGCAACGTAATGATAGTGGCAGAATTAAGTGAGTAACCTGAGAACTGTGCCTCAGAATGCATGCAGCTGCCACGAACCAAGGCCACACAGTGCACTCCGTGCTTCCGTCCTAAATGTTCATCAAAAGACGCCCTGCAGGAAAATGGAGTTAGATGCTCTTTATTGCTGATCGTGTCTCTTGCCACATTTATCAGGGAAATTGGATTAGCGGTTGGCAGCTGCAGGTAGACAAGATTCTGCAGTGATTAAATATGCAGCTTGGCTGCATTTGTTGTGACAGACCTTTAGTAAATTCTACTGTAAGCACCATCTGTCTCATTTGTATAAGGAAAACTTGGTGCTCTAAGCTACCGATAAAGAACTAAATCTGTTGCTTTATCATAAACAAAACTTTTGCACTAAATGCTTTTAAATGTAATTTATTAGGTTAAGGCTATTTTTCTATCAGGATGAATAAATAATACATGCAAAAGTGCTTTCAGGTACTTCATTTTGCAAGTACTAGAGATAAAAACAGTTCTGTTTTGTTCTTCAATAAAGTATTTAGTATTCCAATCCACAGGAGGTGATGCTGTTAAAATATCTCTATGAAAATGCCTCAGGACTGCCAAACTCATTTAATTTGCAACCCTTACCAGGATTTTCTAACTCCCTATTTATAGATATTTTTCAAATGCAGATTTCAGAATGAACTTGAACATTAAGGACCTATGTTGCCAAATTGAAATGTAGTTGTGAGGAGAGGAAATGCTACAAAACTCTTAAAATTTATAGTTTTGTTTTTTTTTCTTAGTCCTAATAAAATTGAAGAGAACATTGAATTTTTGTCTTGGGTTTTCCTCTTCAAAGTAAAGGGAAAAAGAAAACACTGTGACAAATCCTGGCTCTGGGGTGTTATTTCAAAATATATATGCTTTTTTCTGTATAATTTTATCCACAATAAAATATAGTCCAATACTTCCCTGCCTCATGCATCACTTTTGATTTGGCCATGACATCATCCGTTTTAAGGAAAATGAATGAAAACTTCTCAGAGGAAGAGGAGCAGTTAAATAGAAACCTGCTATCTTTAGTCCCTTCGTAAAAACTCCACAATGTTAAATTATTTAAAATCCTTGATTTTCAGCATGCGCACATTAAAAGTTTTCGCACTAAGTGCCAAATGTTGCAAACAGCACTTTAACAGAATGATTTTGCTTTGATCCCTGTAGCAGTTCCTGAATAATTTATCACAGGTTATTGCCTTAATTCTGGAGAGGGATAGAGCAATAAAGGCAGATGAAAACACTCCAGTTGAAACACCTTGGGGCCTGCTCATTCCTCTGACACGGCTCTTTTGTTGGAACTATTTAGAGGTTATTAAGATGTGTCTCCAGAATTAAGAGTATGCTGTAAGGATGAAGACAGCCATCTTAATTCTAAAGACAAAGCACAATGACCCTTCACCTTCGTTTTCTTTGTTGTTATTATATGGTAGAATTATGAGGATAATATTATAGCTGCCCCCAGTAGTGCCACTACAGTAAAGGGTCTGTCAGACTTTCCATTAGAAACCCTGTTTTGGGGGTCAGGGTGGAAAGAGCCGTGTTTCAGCCGTTTCCCAGCCCATCCGTCTCACACTTGGCACACAGACAACTGTTACCGTGCAGCGGACTGAAACACTCAGCAATTTCTCCTTGAACTATCCAAAAAGGAATCCATAGGATTGGATCATCAAACCTACCCCACTCCACAAACAGCCTCACTGAAAATGTAGGCACCTGTCACTTTTCAGATCAATCTGTTGTTGACCAACTATAGGAGAAAGGCAGCTTTTGAAATAAACTTCTTTGTACTGTTAATTTCAGTCAGATCATTGCTCACTCTCAGATTAGGAGCCTGGTTGAGCTCCTAGTTAGTACCCTTGCTGTGTCAGACCAGAGCTGGATATATTTTGGCTATGGAGAAAATACTTTCAGTGTTGTTTATCCATGTAGATTATTACGGTACTCTCTGCTGTTTGGAGATAAAAGGTATTGTTTGAACATAGAAATCTATTCCTTATTCATATTAATGCTGCACTTTCCTTTTCAGTTGAATCTATTTAAAACTTACATTTAGTTACCATATGCTTCCTCTGCTGTGTAGTAACATTTTCTAAAACATTGATATAATTTCATGGCTACATTTTACTGCACTAAAAAAACTATGGATCTGAATCAGAGCACTTCTGTTAATTTGGCATCTTTTGAGGAAGAAAGGCTTGTGAGAAAAAAATAACCTTTTGTATAATAATAATAGTTTAAAATATTTTATTAAAAGCTGTTTGTACTGGGCACAAAGAAAATAAAACTCACAGTTCTTGTTGACTAATTTAGAGTAAAATGGTGGGTATCTTATATGTATGTGGAAGGTTAAGTTATTTGAATTGTAGCCTATGGCCTGTGAGTGTATATAGTAAAAACAAACCAAAAAGGCCACCTCAATAGACAGCAAAGCCAAGTATAGAATTCATTGGATTTCATAGACCGCAGCCAGAATAGAATTGTTCAAAGAAGGTTTCTTAGAATATGTATTTTGTTCTGGAGGCCTATGAGAAATGTGGAAAGCTAAGAAAAAGAACAGTTTCAGATAATGAAGAAAGTCTACCTAATAGACTAAATGTTTAAAATAAAATAGCAGGTGATGTGAGACAACTACACAGAAGCCAGCCAATTACAGGAAAGCAAGGACTGGCAAGATTATGAAGGAAAAAGGAATCATTTATTTAAAGACAAACAGAAATTCAGAGTTTTCAGATTGAGAACTTCAGGTAACCGTCATTCTATAAACTGTTAATCAGTAGAAACTAAATATTCTTATGAATAGCATCCAGTAACTTTGAGTCACCTTTTAAGAGGAGTAGGAGGGATGAGAAATTCCAGATATTTTGACAGGTAAACTATTATTTGCTACCTTGAAATGTTACTCCACCATTAAGATGAGAATCAGTAGTTGCTGCCTCTTTCATATTACTTTTTTGGGGGGAGAGGGTACTGAGGACTGCACCCAGGGGCTTTCTACCTCTGAACTACACCCCCAACCCTTTTTGTTTTTTATTTTCAAAACAAGTTCTCACTAAGTTGCTCAGGCTGGCCTCACACCTGTGGTCTTCCTGTCTCAGCCTCCCAAGTACTGGGATTACAGGCATGCACCACCATGCCTGGCTCCTTAATGATAATTTAAACTCCTTCCTAAAGAGGTTTTCATTTATTACCAAACTGTGAGGAAAGAGAAAATCTGATTTAAAAAAAAAAAGTTCAGAGACCATTTTCTGGCAGACTCTACTGAAACAGTATCTTCAGAAATCACAATTGCATATCTCAATTATCCCACCCCCTTGTTCTGCAATTATGTTTATTTGTGCTCTTTGTTCTGACATTCTAGCATCTGTTCATGGGTTTTCTTTTTCTCTTCCCAAGCATCATCCTAAGGACAGCTTAATTAAGAGTCCAGAATACAAGTCAAATCTCTTTTATTCAAGTCAAGGGCTTTGCCTTTCTTTCTTTCTTTCTTTCTTTCTTTATTTATTTATTTATTTTATTTTCTTTCTCTCTCTCTCTCTCTCTCTCTCTCTCTCTCTCTTTCTTTTCCCCTATAAAACTAAATACAGACCACTTACTATGTATCAGGCTCTTGCTAGGCATTTTTTCATATACATCTGTTCCTTACAATGCCTCTGTAAAAGAGGCATTACTAGCCCCTTTTATAGATGAGAAAACTGATGCAGATATATTACCTTGCCATTAAGAGTTAAATAAAGCTGGAATTCAATTTCAAGTCTTATAACATTGAATATAGAGCTCTTTTTCTTATATCTTTTCCTTGTTTAAGGAATAAGATTGCTACTCTGGGTTTATCATAGTACCAATAGGTCACCTAGCCAGTTTTATTTTGTTCTAAGTTATTAAGGGTATTCATTAAGAATCTTAAAATGCCATTGTGTTTCCAGGATAGACTCTAAATTGTGTAGTGGGACTGATTTTATGTAAGCCAATGTTAAGATTTACTATTATTAAACAATGTGCATATCTGTTTTGTAAAATTATCAATCCTTCCCCTTCCCCCAATTTGGCAGCATTCAGAAACAAAATATGTTAAAAATCTAAATGTTCCTAAGCTACTGGAATTGTGACTTAGCTTAATTTATAAGAAGCAAAGTGGAGTTGGTCAGCTGATTGATGGTCTGTTTAAAGAGTCTATGGTTTTCTATAGAAAGGGATCTGAACGAGACATTTTAGCTAATGAATCAAAATCAGATATGTGGTCATTATTGCCTGATTATTACTCCATCTGCTCTGCGCTAACGTGAAAATCAATTACTGTGTCTCTTTCCCACTGACAGCGTATGTTGATCGGGCTGGCAAGAGATCTTCGAGGGATTGCCTTTGCACTGAACACAAAGACCAGCTACACCATGCTGTTTGACTGGATGTATCCTTATTACACTGTGACAATACCAGCTCTGTGCACAGAGGGATGCCAGGCCCCTCGCTTTCGTTTAATAGTATGGCACAGTAGGGAAGAGGAAACAAAGCTAAATGAACTAATGTGTAATCAGCTAAAAATTACAGCACAGTGGCAGCAGTGCAGATAACTGAGCACAGCATTTAGAGACCCGGCTCAGAGAGGTCACTTTTTTGGTGCCATTAAATATTGACAACTTAAAAATCACTTCCCCCAAATGATTGTTTATGTTGGAGTTGCAGGGATAATCTGGCTAACAGCTTGACTTGGGATCAATGAATCCTACCACTTGTCACTTTCCAGGAGATTTGAATCTCTACTCCATCTCAGCCAGCAGGGCTGAGAAGGACACTTTATCTCTTTGAGGCTTAACTCATGCCACAGTTTTACATCATAGGGAAAATATTAATGGACATGAAGGGGGGAAATAAATGGTCAGGATTTGTCACTTGGTGTAAAATTTGAATGTCCTATTGTCAGGACAGGGGGGCAAATCTCCCACAGAAATCCCTCATCTTGTGAGAGAGAAAAAGAGCATGGACATTAGTATCAGGCAGATGCAGCTTGAGATCCCAGCTCTTCATTTACTGTGTAAACCTTGGCAAGCCATTTCTTTTTGAGACTTGGTTTCATCATCTAAAAAAGGAAATAATCCAGTGTCATCATTTTTTGTGACTATTAAAGTAGGTAATACATTCTGTCTAATGTTTGGCACAGATTCAGTAGCCATAAATAGTTATTAATATGTTTAATAGTGCTGTATGAATCATCTTTGATCCTAACAGGAAGTGATCATTTATACAAGTCATATAAGTGTAAATAATGGCTTCAGTCCTTTTATAAAATCATCAGAGCATATAAGAAAAATTCTAGTTTAAAGCAAATTTACTTTTTAAGTTCACTATCTCCCACTTGCTCTATTCAAACCTTTCTTATTCAGACTTCCTTCATAAACTGCAGTAGAAACTTCTTAAAAGTGATCTTCAACTACTGTATCAAAGTGTGGCCCAAAACAGAAAATCTGGGCATGTTTTAGGGAGAACTCTACACATTATTGAAAATGTTATTTTATTTTATTTTAGGTACTGGGGATTGAGCCCAGGAGCAAAAATAAAATATCTCTGAGCTATACCTCCTTTTTATCGTTTTATATTTGAAACATCGTCTTGCTAAGTTGGTTGAGGGTCTCCCTAAGTTTGTGAGGTTGGCTTTGAATCTGCAATCCTCCTGTTTCAGCCTCCTAAGTGTTTGGATTACAAGTCACCACACCTGACTCATTATCAAATATTTTAAATGTTAATTTGACTAGTGACTTATATTTTAGTTCCTGTTAAAGCCTACTTCTCAGATTTATGTGCCCAGAGAAGATTTAGAGATAAAAATTTTCCATGTCACTGAAGAATCAAGTACATGCTTTATATAAGCATGTAACAGACATGTACAGAGACTATAAATTTTAACATGGAAAGGCTTACAATTCTTCCAACTATTAACTGTAATTACAGCTTTATTTCTCTAAACATAAATAGCAGCTCCCAAAGTCAAAACTTTTCATTTATGTGGAAAATTATAAAAATCTAGTTTGGGCACTTGTTGTTTGTGCTCTTGAAACCAAGCTACAGCTCTAGGATGTCCCACAATTAACATTTTGTGTTTTCCTCTTCAACAGTTGTAACCAAAAATCAAGGTCAGAAACTTTCCCATCAGTGTCAGAGAATAAAATCTGTTTTCCATTTCTTAGTTCCTTTTTGGCACCTATCTGAAATGAAACTTTTGTCCAGCAGATGGCAGAAAATAGCAAATGGAAAACCTTGGGACTTAATGTTTTGTTTTGAACTAGAAACCATTGTCTCCTCCATTTGACCATAGATGTTGAAGTTATTAGGGTCAGGGGCTGAGGGCGGAGTGTCAGTTATGCAGGAAGCTGTGTTAGATTGCCAAATGCAGTGGTTTGGTACTGGCCTTGCTTATAATAATTGAGTTTCAGTAGCAAATCAGCTTCCTTGGGAAAAGGCCAAAGGCTTTTCATAATTGTATTGACAACAAAATGAATATGATAAATGGTGTTCATTCAGTTGAGACAAGATTTATAGTTTTCCTTTGGGCAAGGGATGAAGAGCAAATATTTATAATAATAGTAAAATTTGTTTAAAAGTTACATTATTTGATAATTCAAAAAGCTTTATTAAAATATTTCGAAATACTTTAAGCAGTTTCAGGTGATAAAGTACAGATTCTTTCCAAAGTATTCAGTAATGCAAAAATGAATAAGTATATGATAAAAAAAACATGGATATGAAAGTCATTTATTCTTCCTGAAATATTGATATGTCAAACCGTCAGTGATGATTCCCACATTACTGCTGGGGAAAGTGTATTTGCCTTTTATCCACATAAATGTGTGTTCTTTAATTTGTTATACAATCCTTAGCATGCAGAAGAAACATTCCTATAAGAGCACATGTCATCTTAAAGTCAAAATGCATTTTATTTATGGCGATTATTTAATAAAATGCTATTTTAGTGGTTAGCTATTTAATTCAAAAACGTTTCTATAAACACTGACTGCATTAACTGCTACACAAACTCCATTGCTTATCACTCTGTCCTTCCAAAACCAAATTGCCTGAAACTACACAGCAACCATCTTGACAAATTGTTTCCACAACTAGAGAATTAAAGGAGAATCACTGATATACTTCTTTATCCCTGTAGTGACAATGCAGCCATATGAAAACACCTCATCCTGCAATGCATTTAGTCACCTTATTTAAGGTTTTCCAATCGTACTTAGACGGAAGTATCAAAAATCCAGAGGCAAAGGGAAATTAATAATAATAAGTAATAATATATATTGACATTATTTTCTCATAGTCTTTTTTCTTTTTTTTTTTTTTTTTGGTGGTGGTGGTACTTGGGATTGAACCCAGGGACATTCTGCCTCCAGGCTCCACCCCAACCCCCTTTTTATCTTTTATTTTGAATCAGTGTCTAAGTTGCCCATACTAGTCTCAAACCTGCAATCCTCTTGTTTCAGCCTGCCAAGTGCTGGGATTACAGGTGTGTGCCACTATACCCAGCTTCCTCACAGTCTTTTAATTGTCATGATATGATCTTCAAGCTCACTATTTTTTAGTTAGGCAATCAATGGTATTTATTACTGTGCATAAATACATACAAAGAAAGACAAGACAATGAAATATGCAGTAGAGCATACACTTTAGAATAAGGTAGTCTTAGATTCCAGTCCTAGTTTTACCACTTAAAAATTTGGCACATTACTTAATGTCTCAGAATGACAGTTTTCTCTTCCACAAAATGGAGCTAATAATAGCCATCTCACAGTTCTGTTACAAGAAGTATTGTGATTCTGTGATTATGTAAAGGTCCTAGTACAGTGTCTAGTGCAAAGTCAGTATACCACTGTTGTCGCTCCCTTTCCTAATACAAATGAGACGAAGGAATCCCATGGGTTTACTTATTCAACAAACTGGGCTTCCTTAGCCCAATATACTCAGCTTCATGAGGGATATAGATTACTGAGACAAATCCTACCCCCAAATGAGCTTACAGTTCACAGAGTCAGATAGAGACATAATGACTTGTAATAACATATAGAAAGTGGTAAATGCCATAACGAAAATGTAAATAGAAAAGTGATTGTTTTACATAGGAGATCAGGAAAAACTTTCTAAAGGTGATATTGCCCCAAAGCATACCAAATAAGTAGGACTGGACCATGTGGAAATAGGAAGAGACAAATTTTCACTTGACCTAATCACCAGATTCAGGAAGGAGTAGCAGAGATGTTTTATTATAGATACCGCAAACTTTATGGTTGAAAATACAGGTTGTCTGGAGCCCTTTAATATCGAGCTACAAAATGTAGATCCTTACTCCTTAGGAATGGGTTTCAGTGGTTTTGGTTGACTAACAAAATCAGAACTACATTTTCTTTTCTTTCTTTCTTTTTCTTAAACAGGGTCTTGTTATATTGCCTAGGCTGGTCTGGAACTCCTGTTCTCAAGCAGTCCTCCCACCTCAGCCTCCCAAGTACCTGGGACAACTGCCACTGTGCCTAGAAAAACTATATTTCAAGAAGAAAGTAATTGGCAATATGTTGAACAAATTGAAATAGGGACGAGAATAAGCCCGAAAAATCACTATTCAGCAGACATGTTTTAAGTATCTGTTCTATGCCAGGCACAAGGAGTACAAGAATGAATGATTGTTCTTCAAAAGCTTACAATCTACTAGTAAACATACAAAAAACTAATAAATATCAGTGTTTTGTAGCAAAGATATGTGCAAAGGGTCATATGTTCATATGCAAGGAAGAGATTGGTGTTTTGAGCAAAACAGGGAGACTTTCCAGGAGAAGCACAAGTTGTGCGAAACTTTAAAAGATGGATAGGCATTTGCCAGACAGGAAAGAGGAAAGGCTTCCAGCAGCACTGTTGCTTTCATAAACAAAGGTACAGGTGTTTGTATGTTCATGGAGTATCTAGAATAAACTCTGTACTGGCAGGCTATTTCTGTTCTGGAACCACATCTTCAAACCTTTATCTCCTGATATTTTTAATGAAATCACATAGTCATGTTGCTTTCATGCATATTGTGATGCTTTCTCTACAGTGAAATCCAAGAGGGAAAGAATTAGTTCTTACTCATTACTTCTTTCTTGGGGTCCAGCACATAGTAACTACTAACGGATGGATGGGTGGGTGGATGGATGGATGGATAGATGGATGTTGTAATGCAGCAAATCTGATACTTTTCACTTTTTCATACTTGATATCCAACAAGGCAATGTCATATCATTAATGCCTTTGATTTGTCATTTATCTAATGTGGACCTTCAAGGTTCATTGAGAAAGTGTAGGTAAAATCAGTTAGTTAGATCCATGCCTCTCCTACCTAGAGGCTCCTGTTCTCTTTCTCCTACCCATAGTCCTCACAAGGCCACTGGAAAATTAAACTCCTAGAGTGGGTTCTGACTCTCACCCTGTAATCTGAGCCTGGCACTCACTCTGATGCCCTTTTAACCTCCCCTGCTTAGTAGACCTCTGCTCTGCTTTCCAATAATCGCTCATTTTCTCTGTGGCAGTCACCTCTGTCAGAAGCATATTAGAATTGTCACCACTCTCATTCCACACAGAAAAAGGAGCATCCCCTCATATCCCTGGCTTTATCCCATTGTGAATGCATTGTACTCTAAAAAATATGGCAGTCCTAATGCCTTTAGAGTACTTTGCAAAGGGACCTGTGTGAACCTCTTGTATTCTTAGGTTCTGATATTTGGATCTTTTCAGTTTCCTGATGAACCTTTCTGATGCTCTCCCACTAATGATCCTGGGTTTGTGCTCAGGAGATCTCTTGATGTAATATTTTCTCACCTGTGCTCCTCTGGCATGGCTTCAGCATTCTAGTACTCTGAGCATTCCTTATGTGTCTGCCATTCTGATAGTACAAATTCCCAGGAATAAAATTCTGATAGTACAAATTCCCGGGAATAAAATACATGTCTTCCTCAACTCTGGGTTCCTGGCCCCTGTACAGTACATAGCACATAGCATCTACCATCTATCAAAAATAACTGCTTTTCAGTCCATGGGAAACACAAAACAGTAAGTTATCTGACAATAGCCAAAATAAAATTAATAATGAAGTTCATTGATAATATTTTTGTCATTTCCATTCAGCTGAAACCCAAACATATACATGCATTTCTTATCTCCATTCCCTGCTTTATTTTCCTTTATAATACTTTCTAGCATGCTGTATATTTATTTTGCTTTCTGTCTTATTAGACTACAAATTCCATGAGGGCAAGGATTTTCCTAATGTTTTGTTCACTGCTGTCTCTGGAAACTCGAATACAGTGTGGAATTGTTTCAATATGAACATAATACAGCCTTAACATGGTGTCTCGGGTGGGGCAAACATGCCTTCTTGAATTTTTAAGGACATGCCATTCTAATGGCTTTAGAGGACTAAAGCCATTTTTTGAAAATTATGTAAATTATTTCCTAAAGCTTCAAAGTGAAATGCACAGTTTAAAAAAATCAAATAGGGAGTTCTAATCAAATATGTTGTGCCTCGTTTATAGGTAGGCAGATTTATAGCAACAAATATTTATTGAAAGCTACTTTGTGCCAAGCCTATGCGTGTAATAAATATGTGGTCTCTGCCTTCAGAAAGCTTTAAATGGAGAGGTAGACAGACAAGTGCTATGACCGGCAAACCCAGGAGTCACTCCCAACCCAAACTGGGGTTGGGACTATATGTGGTGTCAAAAAGGCTTCCTGGAGTAATTGACACCTGTTTTGAAATCCCAGGGACAAATGGGAATTAGCATGGAGATGGTAGGGAAGCACAGGTTTCTGTCCTTTGGAAGTTCACTGTCAAATGCATGGGTTCCCAAAGTGGGCCCTACCACCCCCAGGGGGTGCTGGAATTAAATATAGATGCATAAAAGAAGGCAAGTTTGTCACAGCAGCTTACCGTTTATTCACTTAAAGAAAGTAGAGTTGGGGAGCACTGAGTTTTGGGGAGGGGTTGTTTTGTTTTGTTTTGTCTTCTGAAAAGGGGCAGTAAGTCAAATAAGTTTGGAAGCTTCTGACTAATGGGATAATAACACAACCTGCCAACCTGAGTCTCTGTGTTATAACAGAGCTGTGGTCAAGAGTGTTTATTGAATGTAGATGAGAAAGAGATTGATACCATTTCTCCATTTTGACAAAATAGAGAAATCCCAGGGAGGTGAAACTTGAGCTAGATTTGGAAAGACAGGAGAGTGTTATCAGAAGGAAGCAGTGTAAAAAGGAATGGAGAAAAGTTGGCATCAGTGGATTTACAGGGACTTACAAATAACTGAATTACAGATAGAGCAGAAGTGCTAAGAGATGAGGCTTGAGGTAGGCAGGGGCCAGATCTTACAGAACTAAAGTGCTTGACATTTATTCCAAGAGCAGGAAAGAAAATTGTGAAGTTTCTCATCATGGAGATCTCTACCCATACCACACAGAAAAAGAACATCATTTAGTGATTCATTCCAGCACTTTCCCCTGAAACAGAGACAAATCCATTGAAAAACAACACAAAGAGAGACTGGGGAATTGGGGAAAGAAAAAGGAAATAAAGGCAGTGGCATAATCAAAGTTTTTCTGCTGTAGCTTTGGACCTTAATCTATATTTGTGCGTCATTGGCAAGGAGGCGGCCAGTTGCAGGTTAAGGGGCAGTGGAGCTGTTTTCTAGGGTCTGATGGTCCCTGGCACATAGGCTTAACAGAAGGCACACACTCCTTGATATTAATGAGAATGTTTGAGAATTTCTTCCTGCATGTACATGGGAAGACCTTGTAGCATCACTGACCCTGAGTAGATTAATACTTACCCAGAGCTTTTCTTCAAGCTAATTCCCCAGATGTTTCTTGGAGCTATAGTTGGGACTAAGCAGAGCAATTCAACAACTTAAAGGAAAATGTAGGTGATCTTGAAGCTGGGAGATACATGAAATTTATTATTAGTATTTCTTTCTACTTTTATGTAATTTTAAAATTCCATAATAAAGATTTTTTCTTATGGGGTAGGAACTGCAGGAGGGTTCAACAAGTGCTGTGTGCATGTATGCCTCTATCACCCTCAACTTCATCACAATGTATGTTACAATGCACCAATAAAAACTTTTTTCTCACCGGGCGAGGTGGCGCACACTTGTAATCCCAGTACTTTGGGAGACGAAGACCAGAGGATCCGGGTTCGCAGCCAGCCTCAGCTCGCTCTCCTCTCTCTCTCTCTCTCTCTCTCTCTCTCTCTCTCTCAGTGAAGCCCTCCGCAACTTCGTGAGACCCGGTTTCAAAACAAAATATAAAAAATAGGGCCGGGGGTGTAGCGCGGAGGTAGAACGCCCCTGGGTTCAATCCCCGGTACTGCCAAAAAAAAAAAAACCTTTTTTCTCAGTATAGTGCCCAAGAAACTGATAATAATGACTCAAGTATGTTTTCTCCTATTTAAGTAAATTTATTTTCCTTTTCTACAACATTAAGCCTAATTCTTTTTGTTTTGTTTTGTTTTGTTTTGTTTTTGCGGTGCTGGGGATTGAACTCAAGGACAATTCTACCTCCAAGCGACACCCCCAGTCCTTTTTGAAACAGGGTCTCACTAGGTTGCTGAGAGTCTCGCTAAGTTGCTGAGGCTGCTGTCAAACATGTACCACCATGCCCAGCAAGCATAATTCTTTAAATGTGTTACTTATGTGATACTTTTGGGGGAGGGGGTACTAGGGATTGAACCCAGGGGCATTCTACCTCTGAGCTACACCCCCAGCCCTATTTGTTTTTTGTTGTTGTTGTTTTTTGTTTTGTTATTGTTGTTGTTGTTTTGCGGTACCGGGGATTGAACCCAGGGGCGTTCTACCTCCGCGCTACACCCCCGGCCCTATTTTTTATACTTTATTTTGAAACCGGGTCTCACGAAGTTGCAGAGGGCCTCACTAGGTAGAGAGAGAGAGAGAGAGCTGAGGCTGGCCGCAAACCCAGATCCTCCGGTCTCCGCCTCCCAAAGTACTGGGATTACAAGCGTGCGCCACCACGCCCGGCCCCCAGCCCTATTTGAAACAGGGTCTCATTAAGTTGCCGAGGCTGGCCTTGAACCTGCTATCCTCCTGTCTCAGCCTCCCAAGTACTGGGATTACAAGCATGTACCACCACACCCAACTTACATGACACTTTAAAAGCATATCTTCCTTTTATGCACAATACCCAAAATAAAGCAATATAATTTATGAGACATGTTACAAAAAGGAGCAAAGTGTTTGTGGCCCCAAAAAAGTGTGGGTGTACAGGTTAGAGTAATTTCTAAAATTACTATTGTGTACTAAACATAGAGCAATGATTTTTCTTTTTACTTTTAAGTGGAATTAATTTTCAGGAACAACTTTTTTTTAACCCTTAAATTCTTTAACAGACTTTACAAAAGGTACCCAACATATCTTCCAGTTCTTCAGAGGGCTATGGAACAATGGTATGGAGAGCCAGCATGTACAACTCCCATCTTGAAACTCATGGCAGAATTGATGCAAAACAGGTGAGCAGTGGAACAGAGCGAAGGGGGAGATAAAGGTTTGGTCTACTTAGGCGTCTGTGAGGTTGAAAGGAGGGAGAAAGAGGTATAGTTAGGTGCATATGGAGACTTTGAGAAATGGAATCAGCCACCATTATTTAAAATACTCAAAATCACAAGATGGAAGGAAACAGAGCTATTTTAACTATTTCATTGCTTAACTTCAGTTCTATAGAATGCTAAGGCAGGAAAGAAGTCTAGTGGTCTCAGAGTGAGATGCTTCATGTTACACGTAAGGAAACAGTCTCAGAGCAACTCGTGGGCACATAGTTGTTTGCCTTAGGAGTCTGGGGATTGTCCCTGCTTTGACTTCTGAATTATGCTTCTTCCTCCATGCCAGTATGCATGTATTTAGATGCCTTGTGCACTCACAATTTTCACTGAAACAGCAAGCAACACTTCCCAGAAATTACCTAATTGCCCTTATAATTTGCAGAGATCAGCAAGATTCAAATACTCTGCATATAAATATTAACAAAGATGTAGAGAAAAACTGTGGCAAGCTAATTGTGTTTACCTCTTTAAAATATGTCATTGTGGATATTGCTTAGCACCAAATTACCTGTCATTTAGCCATCTTGTTTCACCAATGCCTCTTTATAAACAGCGTGTTGGAAGGGAGATGCCCAGACAGGGAAGGAGTATGGGTTGCAGCTCTAATTTTATCTCTGTTGCTGAATTGTTCACAGCAATAATTTAAAATTTTTACTCTAAAACAAGAGATAGAGCCGGGCGTGGTGGCGCACACTTGTAATCCCAGTACTTTGGGAGGCGGAGACCGGAGGATCCAGGTTCGCGGCCAGCCTCAGCTCACGCACGCGAACGCTCTCTCTCTCTCTCTCTCTCTCTCTCTCTCTCCCTCTCTCCCTGTCTCTCTCTCCCCCCCCCATCTCTCTCTCTCTCTCTCTCTCTACTTAGTGAGGCCCTCCGCAAC
>PVJS01020769.1:0-32240 GCA_004027185.1 Glis glis | reverse complement strand
AGGGAGGGAGGGAGGGAGGGAGGGAGGAAGGAAGGAAGGAAAGGAGGGAGGGAGGGAAGGAAGGAAGGAGAGAGGGTCAACATCAGTGGAGAAACTAGGCGCCCTACCCAGAATACTTTAAAGGAAATCACAAAACCAAAGCAGACTGCTTTGCGTGCATTAAAACGGGAACAGGGTCATCGGGACACGACGTGAGGTGTCAGCAACGGTAGACATGGGGGCGCATGCAGAGCCCCACCTAAGGGTGAGAGAGGAAGCAGGTGGGGTCTGTGCAGGGTCAGGGTGGACTGCCCAGCGCCCTCCCGTGTGACTCGGTTAAGGATCTCCTGACTGCAGGTGCTGCTCAGGGGAGCCTGGCATCTCAACCCAGGTGCAAGCCCAGCTCAGCCCACGCACTACAGTGGACCCTACAGGGCAGCTGTGCAGATGTCCATCAGGACGGACACGCCCGCTCTCCCCACCAGCATCGCCACTGCACGCACTTCCAGAGGTCAGGGGCAGCAATGATTAGCCAGCTACAGTGGCGTATGCCTGTAATCCCAGTACTTGAGAGGTTGAGACAGAAGGATCACAGGTTCGAGGCCAGCTTCAGCAACTTAGTGAGACCTTTAGCAACTTAGGGAGACTCTGTTTCAACATAAAAAATAAAAAGGGCTGGGGGCATAGCTTGGAAGTAGAATGTGTCTGGGTTCAATCCCTAATACCAAAAAACAAAAATAAAAAAAATAAAAAGATGGAAAGGGATTGATGTGTCTATTGAGTCTACTGAAGTCTCCAGAGAAACAGACCATGGACACAGATGGTTGTACTGAAGAGAACAGAGGAGGAATGCCCGCTCCCCTGGCCCTCCACAGCGCCCTCTGCAGGCGAGGCGAGGGATCTGTCCAAGCACATTCAGTCAGTCCTGAAGGGAGGGGCAGGACCAGTGGCCTCTCTCCACCTGCCTTGCCTTTGTCCTTACTGGTCCAGAGCAGAGGCCAGAGGAGAAGCCGGTGGCGTGCACCACGGCGCTGCTCCTGACCGGGAAGTCGTTCTCAAGATGCGGTGCTGTCTCCTCCCCCGCTCACACCCCTGGAGGATCCTCTAGGGAGGACAAGAAGATGAGGTGCCCCGATTTACCTTAGGAATCATCTCAGACATCACTAACTAAATCAACGATGCTAAGACTTCTGTGAAATCCCATCAAATGACCTGACACTGATATTTCCAGATACCGACACTATTGCTGTGTCCCCTCACACCTACTACGCGCTTGCAGCCTTCGACGCTTAGCACACATTTCAGTATTGGAGACTCGGTCACCCAGACCTCAAACACTAAGCTGCAAAAATACAAGACAAGGCCGGGTGCGGTGATACACACCTGTAATCCCAGCACTTGGGAAACTGAGAAAGGAAGATAACAGGGTCAAGGCCAGCCTCGGCAACTTAGTGAGACCGTCAGCAATTTGGTGACACTCTGTTTCAAAATAAAATAGGGCTGTGTGTGTAGCTCGGAGGTAGAACACCCCTGGATTCAATTCCCAGTATCCCCCCAAAAAAATACAAGACACAGTTGTTCAGAATTTTGGCTGGCTTCCCAAGGGCCACCGTGCAATGCTGAAGACTTCTGGGAGGTCTTTCTTTCCGTGTCTTCTCTGCACGTGAATATTTGCTTATGTCTCCTAAGTGAATTTTCTGGTCAGACTCATGGGACTAAAATATGATAATAGATGAGCAAATGTACTTTGCAAAAAAAAACCTGACAGAGCAACTTGCTCGATGAATTATTTTAACACTTGACATGTGTTAAACATGTCAGTGTTAAACATGTGTCTTTACTTCCCCCGGGAAAACATTTCTCAGCATATTCCATTGCACGCTGTGGATGCTTTTTGTTGGTTTTGTTGTTGTTGTTTTTTGGTGGTACTGGGGATTGAACCCAGGGACATTCTACCTCTGGGCTACACCCCCAGCCCTATTTTTTATTCTTTATTTGGAAACAGGGTCTCACTAAGTTGAGGAAGGCCTCACTAAATATCTGAGGCTGGCCGTGAACCTGTGATCCTCGGGTCTCAGCCTCCCAAGTGCTAGGATTGCAAGCATGCGGCACCATACCCGGCTTTTGTTTTGTTTTTGGTGTGGGAGATTGAACTCAGGGGCGTTCTACCTCTGAGTTACACCCCTAGCCCTATTTTATTTTTTTTTTGTTTTTGTTTTGAAACAGGGCCTCACTGAGCTGCACTCGCTAAATCAGGGTTACAGTTACCTCTGAGCTACAGCCTCCACCCCTTGTTATTTGGAAACAAGGTCTTGCTAGGTTGCTGAGGCTGGCCACACACCTGCAATCCTCCTGTCTCAGCCTCCCAAGTACTGAGATTACAAGCATGCGCCACCACGCCCGGCTTTGTTCTTTTTATATTATATGCACTTTGGAGCCTAAGGAGGCTGACCTAGCCATGCTCCCTGCTGGCCGTTTCTAATTAGTAGACTCCCTTCCAATTTGATCTACTCACCCGTAGTCAATAGCTTTTCACAGGAACCCCTAGAAAAAAGGCAGGGACAGAGAAATCCTCCGGAGTAGTTTCAACCAGTTTCATGATTGGGAATGAAAAACCCCTTTACGGTCAAGACACTTAAAATTTGTATTTTTAGCAACTATTGAAAAAAGGTAAAATTTCATGTTTTCGATAGTATTTAGAAATACATTTGAATTTTACAACTCTGCTTTGCCAGAAAGTCCACCTTCACGGGAAACATAGTGCGGAGCATATTTTATCATTTTGAAGACACGCTCTTCTGTTTGCACTTTGACATCTATAATATCATTGTGTCGACAATTGGTGACACCTCAGCCATTATGCTAATATAGATATATACTTTTTTTTGCGGTACCAGGGATTGAACACACGGACATTCTACCGTCAAGCTACACCCCCAGCCCCATTTTTTATTCTTTATTTTGAAACAGGGTCTCACTAAGTTGCGGAGGACCTCACTAAGTAGCTGAGGCTGGCTGCGAACCTGTGATCCTCCTGTCTCAGCCTCCCAAGTACTGGGATTACAAGTGTGCGCCACCACGCCTTGCCCTATGCTAATATTTAATGTCAGCATTTCTTTCTAGTAGCACGTCAATAATGGTGGTCTCCTCGATTAGATAAAAGGCCCCTGAGGTAGGAGACAGAGTTTACTCAGCCCGCTGGCCACATTTGGTATGATTTTAAGACTCTTGGGAATAATTGTACTTCTCTTCAGAAATCTTCTGTCCCATGGGCTGGGAAATTACTACTGGGGTGTAGTCTATCACCACGGTGTTCCTGGGTGTCAGATGTGACAGAGTTCGTGTCCCAGGGATGTGTGCAATTGGTAGATTTCCACTCCTGGGTTGCAAGCTTCCAGTGCTAACACGGAGCCCGAGTGCGCCCCGAGTTCCCTGATTTCAGCAGAAGTTACTGTTGAGAGGAAACTGGCCGGCGTGCTCAAACAGAGCAGCTGCTCCCATGTGGAAGGAACGTGTAATACCTGGCAGACAGGCATTCGGCAATTTACAGTCTGCTGGATGCAAAATTGAAGCATTTGGGAAAAAATCGAATATTATTCTCCTTGAAATCCCAGCTAGAAGGTTCCAAGAATTTCAAAGGAGCTTCGCAGGCAGAGGCAGAGCATTTAAACTCAGACAAGTGTAACAGACCCTGAGCTAGGTGTTGAAGGGTGGAGTCTAAGTCCATATAAAAAAGAAAAATAAGAGCTCACCTGTAATCCCAATACTTGGGAGGCCAAGACAGAAGGATCACAGGTTTAAGGCCAGCCTCAGCAACTTAGCAAGACCCTGTTTCAAAGTAAAAAGGGCCGAGGGTGTAGCTTGGAGGTAGAATGCCTTTGAGTTCAACATCCAGTAGCAAAAAAGAAAAAAAAAAAGGTCACTGGGGGCATCACATGGAAACACCTGGAAAGGATGGGAGGCTGAGGGAGGCGGCCAGTTTGCATAAGATAAACCTCAGCTGACAAACACAGGTAACCAAACAGGAAGAGGCAAATGGCTCACTACCTTCTGGAGTGGATGAGCCCGGCCGTGAAGATTCAACGGACCAAGGAGAGTCCACCCACGGACTCCACCGTCCTGCACGCTGAGGACACCGAGGGGGGCATGGCAGACCTCTCTCCACCCCCGCTCCTCCTCCGAGTGCCAGTGGGCACAGTGGGCACCCAAGCCCAGCAGGGCTCTCCAGGGGAAGGTGTCCCCAGGCCAGAGGGGACAGTGCTTTCCGAAAATGACTCTAGAAGTTCCACAATGTTCCAAAGAACCAGCGACATTGTGCTCATGCGCTTGAGTGTGAGGCCTGCCTGTGTGAGTGTGTGTAAGGGAGCTTGTGCTGTGAGTGTGGATGTGAGTGGAGAGTGTGTGAGTGCGTGAGTGTACGTGCAGGAGCTGCCCATGAATGTGTACACAGGTGTGTGTGCACGTGTTACAGTTCCTGTGAGTCGGCAAGGTGTGAGGGCCAGTACTGCTGAACGTGAGTGTGAGGATACATGAGTGGAAATGCTTATATTTTTGTGCATGTCTGTGTATGTTAATATATGTTTATATTTGTCTGTTTTTAGATTTGTGTGCAAATATGCATATGAATTTGAGTATCTATCTGTATTTGAGTGTGTGCACATGTGTGGGTATGTGCATGTGTTTGTGTGAATTGGTTGTCTATTCGTGTGTGAATATGTGTACAGTTGTATGTGCAGATGCATGTAAAATTGTGCATACTCATGAGTGAACATCTCTGTGGTGGGTGTGTGAATGTGGGTATCACATGTACATGTGTGGGTGTGTGGAAATGGGTTATATCCCTGTGAGGATATGTGTGTGTGTGTGTGTGTGTGTGACTGTGCATACATCCCAGCATGAGCATGTATGCATGTGTGTATATCTGTGTGAGAATGTGTGCATGTGTGGAGTGAGGGTGAGTGTGTATATCTCCGCGTAGGTATGTGTATGTGAGCATGCATATATCCATGTGGTGTATGTGAGCATGTGCGAGTGTGTTTATGTGAACATGTGTCTATCCATGTGAGTATGTGTGTGTGGACATATATATATTCATGTGGGTGTGTGTGAACATATATACATCTGTGTGTGGACATATGTATATCTATGAATATATGTGTATGGACGTGTGTATATCTGTGTGTGTCTGTGAACACGTGTCTATCTGTGAGTGTATTATGTGAACATATGTGTATCTGTGTGCACATGTGAACACTTGTGTATCTCCGTGCGTGCATGCATGTGAACACATACATCTCCACGTGTGTGTGAGTTCACATTCGTACCCATGCCGGGCTGCCCCTCGGGGCTCCTCAGGTGACAGGGACTCTGGACTCTGCTGCCGCAGCCTGAGCGACCGTGCTCCGTTCATCCGGGCACACGTGAGACCCTTTGTGCCCCTTCTTTCCGCTCTGAAAGCAGTCCCCAAGTGTGACGGCGTCTATTTGCAGACCGCCCCTCTCCTTGGTGTGCCCTGTTTGTCCCTGTGAACGGCAGACCGTGGACAAGATGTACAGCCCTGGGCTTTAAAATAGCCAGGCACATTTTCCTCTGCCCGCGAGACACAATTCTGGCCCTGTGGCCTCTCAGACTGACCCTCAGGTAAACACCCTGCGACGGGCCACAAGCTGGGGACCAACCCGCGGGGCCGCAGCTGTGCGCTCGGGGCGCACCCCGACACGGGCCTGTGCGGGAATGTTTGCCGTCGCCCCAGGCTGTGGGCAGCGAATGTTTCCCATAGCTCACCAAGGAGAAAGGCTTCACACAGCCGCCCGGAGACCTGAAGCTGCAGTCTGTAGCCCCCTTGTTCCCAAATTTATGAGCCACGAGTGTGGATTTTCTTGAAAACACTGAATTCTTAGTGCTGGATCTTTCTGAATCTGAGACCATAAACTTCTCAAAGCTTGAAAACCTCCTGCGATCTTCAAAACAAACAAACATACAAAAGGACAAGCTCACTGCAGGGAAAGTGGAGGCCCTCACGCTGGCACGCCATGAGGGGCATCCAGGTGTCCCCAGCTCTTCACAGGCCGGTGACTCACACGGTGAATGGACAGCCCTTCCCATGTACCTCAGGCAGGACAATCTCCGGTGTGGAGCAGGCCTGCGGGCTGAGGCCGCCCTGGTGGAGGTGGGACGGGGTGTGGCCGGCTGGCATCTCGCCTCAGTGCAACCATTGCTTATGTCCTACTGTGCACGCGTGGCCAGGGTAGAACTTACCAGAAAACATCAATGGTAAAATGCACCATGCTCCCAGACTTCCACTTCCTGGTTAGAGTTTGGGAAGGTGAATGGCAGGTGGAGGGACCTTCCCTTTCATCCTTGCACTGTCCCAGAGAGATCCCCGGGACAGGCACCAGCCGCAGGCTCAGCTCTTGACATGGTGGGGTGGCTCCAGCTCCAGGGCCACTGACTTTCTGTCTGAACAAGATATATTAAAACAAAGCAAAGTTCCTGGATGTTAAAAAAAAAAAACAACAACAAAAAGCCAAAAAAAAAAAAACCCGCTAAGACTCAGATCTGTGGCACGTGGGGAAGGGCAGGAGTCGGCCTCACAGAACGGGAGGTTCCAGTCGAGGGGGGACCACCAGCCCCTCCCCCAGCCCAGTGCCACTCATCTACAAAACACTGGCGAGCAGGGCTTTGAAATCAGACTTCATGGGACTCTACTCTTCCTCCTCCTAAAGAAAGACAGTCTTAGCCACATGTGGTGGTGCGCCCCTGTAACCCCAGTACTTGAAAGGCTGAGACAGGAGGATCGCAGGTTCGAGGCCAACCTCTGCAGATTAACAAGACCCTGTTTCCCAATAAAAACTAAAAAGGGCTGGGGGTGTAGCTTGGAAGTTGAATGCCCCGGGTTCAATCCATGGAAAGTGCCCAGAAGCCCTGGCACTGTGACGGACTCCCAGGGAGGGCTGGGGACTCAGCTCAACCACGGAGCTCCACAAAGCCTGATGTCCTTCTTCTTCCCCTTTCTCTTAACAGCTAAAATAAAGTGACAGCAAGATGCGCATGCGCGCAAACGCAGCACTTCAGCGGCCTGTGTGCAAGGCTGAACCGCGTGCTGGGACGAAGCTGTGACTAGGACCTGTCTGGTGCTCAAGGAGTGAAGAAGAGAAGCGTCTACTTGGGCTGCATTCCTAGAACCCAACACTACATGGGGACACGGAGGGGAGAGCAGTCCCCCAGTGTTCCAAGAGGCGCCCCTCGTCCCTCCTGGGGATCCTGGGCAGCGTGGTGGGCTGCGCTTCCAGAGGCAGCCGCGTTCGTCCATCTCTCATTCTGCATGCTAGCCTCCCACTGCAGGCCGCGCATCCCCAGAGAGGCGGGTGCGTTGCCTCCCTCTGCACCCGGCACACCCGGGTACCTCTCGACTGATGCGATAGCGTGGAAGTGATGCTGGGTGGCTTCTCCACCTGGCTCGCCTGCTCCTTGGGAGCTCCTAGCCTCCAGGTGGGAAGCCTGCCCACCTCGAGGCCACCGTGGTGGAGCGGCCGCATGGAGACGGACACATCCACTGACCCAGCTCCTCGCTGTGTGACTGACCCCAGCACTGCCCGGGTGCCCCGAGCTCGGGATTTGCTCTCCATCCGAGGCCCCAGCGTAGCGGAGCAGAGACGAGCCATCTCCACCGTCCTGGTTCACGGGTTCTGGGAACTTAATATATGTCATTGTTCTATGCCACCGAGTTTGGGGTGGTCACATAACTAGAACAGGCACTAGCAAAGGGCATTCCCAAGGGCTGCATTGCAACCTGGGTGCTGACAAGTGGGAGATAGTGACTACATTTAAAAGTTTGTGCCTTCCAGTAGGATATCCTTTCAAAAAAGCAATTCTTACAGACACCTCAGAGCCAGATTATAGTGTAAATCTAGGGACTGAAACTTGTTCTAAGCTTCCTCTGATGACAGAGACTGTGGTGTTCAGGCAGGAAAGCAGTTCACTCTTTTTTAACACATTTGATATCATTTGGAAGTTACTCTTGGCATCTACTATTTTGAAATTTATTAAAAGGTGTTTAAAGAGCCAACAGACAGCAAAGTTCCCCATCATAAACATTCCCCTAAGTGTTCCCTGCAAGGCAATTAGAGCATGATGCTCCTGCTTGCATTTTAATTATGTAAGCAAACAATTTTTCATTTAGATAAATCACCATGCTTAAGCACTAAATTAACAAAGATTTATCTATGGCTTCTCAGAATAAAATGTAGGAATAAGAAATATTTCACCCAAGTTTACTTTTATTTTCTTTACATTTATAAAAACAAAACAGACAAACAAACAAAAAGGAAAAAATTCCAACCAGCTGAGCCTTGGTAGTGCATGCCCAAAATCCAACACTTGGGAGGCTAAGACAGGAGGATCACAGGTTCAAGGCCAGCCTCAGCAATGTAGCAAGGCTCTAAGCAACTTGGTGAGACCCTGTTTCTAAATAAAAAATAAAAAGGGCTGAGGCTGAGGATGTACAATGCCTCTGGGTTCAATCCCTAGTACCACAAGAAATAAAAGAAATAAATGAAATGAAAGAGGGATTGGGTGTGGCTCAGAGGTCGAATGCCCCTGGTCTCAATTCCCACTACCAAAAAATAATTAATTCCACTATCTCGGTAAAACCAGTTTGGGCTGCTAATTATGTTCTAGCCAGTCCTTGTTATAATTAAGAGGATTTCAGCAAGTGGGGGTCAAGTAACCAGGGGCGGCCATCTAGATAAGACCAAGGAGGGACCAGGATGGTCTGACGGTTTGACCCACTCCAACAGCCCAGCTGCCACGGTACCAAGATGGCAGCCAACCTCCACCTTCTCACTCTCAGAAGCTTCCTTCCCTGTTGACTGTGTGTCACTTCTCACTCCATCCTCTCCGCCAGCAACTCTCAAAATATTCTTTCTTGCCGGGTGAGTGTGGTGGTGCACACCTGTAATCCCAGTATTTGGGAGGCTGAGACAGGAGGATTGCAAGCTCAAGGCCAGCCTCAGCAACTTAGAGAGACTTGCTTCAAATAAAAAATAAAATAAAATAGAGCTGGGGGTGTAGCTCAGAGGCAGAATGCCCCTGAGTTCAATCCTGAGTACAAAAAATAAAGTTAACTGTCTTGTAGCATGCTTCTTAAAATATATGTTATAGTGCAATGTCAGCAGAGGGATGAGGTAAAAAGCCATAGAAAAGTAACAAGAACACTGCCCACAGTGGTCAGAATCAACTTTTTAAAAACTCTGAAAATGAATAAAATGTTTAAAACCATCTGAGGAGCATTCATTTGACATTAGTGGCTGGGTTTTAGTAGGGACAGCAAGTTGCAAAGCATTTTCTCTTGTCCTGCTCTTGCCTCTCTTTGCCATTTCCCCACAGTGGTGGTGAAGCCAGCAGCCCCCCAGGCACGGGGGCGGGGGCAGGACGGGGTGAGAGACCTGTGCACCGCCACCCTGTCATGCTTTGACTCATCTGGAAGTTCCCGGGCAGAGCGCACGCACAGATTTGTCTTTATTCAAGTTTTCTGAGATCCACCAGTGTGAACAGACTTTCCTCTTGAGGTATTTGTCAAAAACTATCCGTGGCAATTTTTTAACTATTGTATCTGCATGAGACTATGAGAAAAGCAGGGAAAATAGGGAGATGGCAAAAGAGGAAAGGCTGGGTTAGGAGATGGGGGCTTTGAAAAGCTCGAATGTGTGCCTGTGAATCTAGAAGGCTGTGTGCATGCTCAGGGCTGAGCACATGTCCAGAAAAAATCTGAAAAGGCGGCCCTCGGCTCTCACGTCTGGCTGACCTTATAGAGCTTCATGAACAGGAAATGAAGGCCAAGGACAGCCACCAAGTGCCGATCTGAGCACTGCGGGTGTGCCCCGACACACACACACACACACACACACACACACACACACACACACACACACGGGCTCTTTTGAAAAGACTGGGAAGCATTGGTTCCAGGCATTTAATGTGTATATATATATATATATATATATATATATATATATATTATGTATATAATATATATGTATATCGGTGCATTATAGTCTCACATCATAATGTAGTTCATAGTGATAGTGACATACATGCACGCAGCACTTGGTGGGCTTCCCCCGGCTCTCTCCCCCTCCCCGCCTTTCCCATATAGGATATTGAGATTGGCATTGGTATTCTCACATATGTACATAATGTCGATGGAAGTGATTCCTTCATTGATCTTCCCTCTCCCTCCCCTTCCCCTAGACCCCCTCCCTGGCTCCCCTGGAGTGTCTCCTCCATTATCTGAAGTCCCTCTGGTATCCCGATTACTCCCTAGCTTCTGCATATGAGAGAAAAGCATGACCCTTCACTTTCTGTGACAGGCTAATCTCACTTAGCATAATGTTCTCCAGGTCCTCTGTTTTGCTGAAAATGACATTATTTTGTTCTTCTTTATTGCTGAGTAGAATTCCATTGTGTGTATTTCCCATAATTTTGTAATCCATTCATCTGTTGATAGACACCTAGGTTGGTTTCACATTTGTCTATTGTGAATTGTGCTGCTATAAACATGGATATGCATATATTACTATGATTTTCTGATTTCAGTCCCTTTGGAAAGATACCCAGGAGTGGTATAGCCAGATCATATGGTGGATCCATTTCCAGTTTCCTGAGGAATCTCCACACTGATCTCCATAGCAGCTGCACTAATTTGCAATCCTACCAACAGTGTATAAGAGTTCCTATTTCCCCACATCCTCACCAGCATTTATTGTTATTTGACTTCTTGATGATTGCCATTCTGATTGGGGTTAGATGGAATCTCAGTGTGCTTTTGATTTGCATCTCCCTGATTGCTAGTGATGTTGAACATTTTTTCATGTATTTATTAGCCAGGCATTTAATGTTAAACTCATTAGACAAAAACTTTTTAAAAATGTTCAACGAGTTAAAGCAAACCTTGGGTAAAGAACTAAATGAAAGCATGCAAATGATGTCTCACTAAATAGAAAATATCAGTGAAGAGATAGAATTTTTAGAAGAACAAAACAGAAATGCTGGATTTGAAAAGTAAAATGAAAAATTTACTAGAGGGGCCCAACAGCAATTTTAATCTGGTAGAAGAATCATCAACTCAAAGATACATCAACTGAAATCATCCAGTTGAAGGGACAAACAGAAAAAGGAGAAATAAGAATGAACAGAGCTTCAGAGATCAGTGAGACAACATGAAGCAAACATGTTCATAAATGGATGTCCCGAAGGTGAGGAAAGAGAGAAATTTCCAAAAAGAACATTGGAAAAAAGAATGGCCCAAACTTCCAAAATTAGATGAAAAATATTAATCTGTATCACCAAGAAGCTCAATGAACACCACCTGTGATAATCCCAAAGAGATCCTTACCTGCATACATTATAACTAAACTGCTAAAATCCAAAGGCAAGAGAGACTGCTAAAAGCAGACAAGAGAAGGTGCTCCTCACATACAAGGGATTCTCATACTATTAACCACAGATTTCTCATCATGAACTATGGAGGATCAAAGACAATATGATGGCATTGTCAAAATGCTGGAAAAACGAAACTGCCAACCAAGAATTCTACATAGTAAAACTGTCTTTCAAAAAGATGGATAAGTCAAGATAGTCTGAGATAAGCAAAAACGTATTGTTTCTAACTTTACAAGAATTACTAAAGTGAGTCCTTAAGGCTGTTGTTAAAGGACAATAGACACTAACTCAAGTTGACATGAATAAACAAATAGCAGAAAAATAACTACATAGGTGAACATAAAATATAGTATAAACATATTTTTATCTCTAACACATTTTTCTGTTATATTATTTAAAGGGAAACTACATTAAGCACTGACTATAAATCTGTGTTATATTGTGGGGAAGAAAGACTAAATAATGGTGTCTGCATATATGGATGCATGGCTATGAATCTATCATGTACAATCATAATGCACCAATCAAAATTTTTTAAAATGTGGCATATCCATACAATGGAATTATTATTCATCAGTAAAAAGAAACAAAGTACTGACACATACTAAAACATGGATATCCCTTGAGAAAACTACACTAAATTAAGAGAGCAGACACAAAGGCTACGTGTTATATGATTCACTTATATTAAATGTTCAGGATATGCAATGCATAATCCTAGTTTTCAGGGGTTGGATGTGGGAGACTGCAGAATGATCTCTGATGGTAAGGAGGTTTCTTTTTTGTGATGGAAATGTGTCAGAATGAGATAGTTGTGATAATCCCACAGTTTTGTGAATGTATCGAAAACTGCTGAATGCTACACTTTAAAAGGATAAATTTAACAGGCTATAGTAGTGCACACTTGTAATCCCAGTACTTGGGAGGCTAGGATAGGAGGATCACAGGTTCGCGGCCAGCCTCAGCAACTTAGGGAGGCCCTCTGCAATTTAGCGAGACCCTGTTTCAACTCAGGAAGAATTTCATTGCCAGCGTTCAATCCCCAGTACCACAATAAAAAAGAATAAACTTTATGGCATGTGAATTATATCTCAATTTTTAATGTTACAAAAATTTTATAATGTTACAAAAAATTTTTAAAGTTACAAAAAAAACTTTATGGCCTTGATCTACCCCACACACTGTACACGTGATGCCCCAAGGTGCTCTTTCTTTTCAGATCTTTCTACTACTGTATCACCTTAAAGTCTAACGATGGGTGTCAACTTGTCTTTATGCCACCCCTCCCAGTGCAAATTTAAAGGCAGGAAGGAAACCTTGCCTGTACCATCAGGGTGGCCCCCCGGGATGCTGAGCACCTCAACTTGCTTCCTAAATGACATTGATGTCTTAAACACAGTGCTGCTCCTAGAAGAATGTGCCCGGCTCTTTGGGAGAGTTCAAAGTGCCTACTAATGGTTCTTCAGGTATAATAGCAACTGGTCCTCACTGGGTGGGGAGGAAATAAGGCACAGTCATTTCAGAGTCATGCAACGTAAGGGCCAGCATGCTTGGAGAGCACCGAGTGCTCTCTCACATTTTATAGATGACCAGACAAGGGCTTGGAGAAGCCAAGGAATACACCGTGAACTGTGGGTCAGGGTCGAATCGCAGGTTCCACCACTGCCCCCAGACCCTCTGCCATCTGCTCCCTGGATACCTGTCCTGTGTCATTTCCCTGCACTCTTCTCTGGGTCCTTCTGTTGCAACCCTGCTGGCCTCCTTCCGGGGTCCTGAGCATGGCAAGCCAGTGCTCCCCTCAGGACTTCAGCACGCGCTCCTTCCCGTCTGAGATGCTGTCCCCCAGATATTTACACTACCTGCTCCCTGCTCGCAAGTCACCAACTCAGAGACAGCTTCTTGATCAAGAATGCCTTCCCGTGTCCATATCTCTCCATGCCTTCAGCCTGCTGTCTTCCTCGTCTGCCATGTCACTGGAGCCCACACCCTTGCTTGGTTCCCTTCTCCTGCGAGGTTTCCCCCATAAATCCCAGGCATCGAAAGGTCTACAGGTCTAGGGCATGTGAGGATCTACAGGTCTGCTTCTGAGAGCCCGTGTAGACACTGCCCAAGGGCGTCCGACGAGCTGGTGGGATGGCATCACCCGCTCTCTGGCTCATGGACTCACCTGTTGAGGGTAAACGTGTGTGAAATGGCCAACGAGATTGTTCAGAAACAATAAGAAGGCACATAAAAATAAAATAAGCAGAGCCCAAACTGGTCACTTTAGTGATTAAGCGATCTTTGTTTTTTAATGCCAAATGTCTGGTTCCGGAGACGTGTTCGGGCCTCGGCAAATCGTGTTTGCCTAACTAAATGTGCGAGGCGACGGTATCGGGCCCGAGGAGATCACGTGAGCTACAGCAAACAGTCAACAGATGCATGCTATTTATTTTGTTTTTTAGTCTTTTCATATGTTTTCATAAAGGATGCAGTCATTTTGCGTAGAGGATATCCCAAATTGGCTTTCGCTCAGGCATGCTTCCCACGTTAGCGACGATATTGTCTACACAGGAGGGAACACACCACAGCCACTGTCTACACTGTCCTGCCCTTGGGCACCCATGCTGACGTCTCTTGCTTGCCACCCTGCGCTGCATCTTTATGGCTAACGCCTGTGCTAACAGGACCGGAGATTCCTTTAAAAGTAACACATGGCTGTATTTAAAATAGCCTCTTTTCCCCCCTCTCTCTGCAAACGCCTAAGAATAATACCTGGGGGGAAAAAAGCAATCAGCATATACAAAGACTCAGAATTTGAGATAAGTAAACTTTTTGTTTTATGGGGTTTTTTTTTTTTTGGTACTGGGGATTGAACCCAGGGGCATTCTACCTCCAAGCTATTTTATTCTTTATTTTGAAACAGGGTCTCACTAAGTTGCGGAGGGCCTCACTAAGTAGCCGAGGCTGGCCACGAACCTGCGATCCTCCTGTCTCAGCCTCCCAAGTACTGGGATTACAAGCATGTGTCATCACGCCCAGCAGAGATAAGTAATTTAAGGAAAATGACCAAAGAGAAATTTCTTTAGTTGTTTATTTTTGTACTGGGGATTGAACCCTGGAGCATTCTACCTCCAAAGACATCCCCCAGCTTTTGTGTTTGTCTGTTGGAAACAATGTCTTGCTAAATTGCTGAGGCTGGCCTCGTACCTGCGATCCTCCTGTCTCAATCTCCCAACGTGTGGGATTACAGGCTGGCATCACCACGCCTGGCAGAGAAATTGTTTTTAGTGAAAGAACTGATTTTCATGCAGAATTTCAGATCCAGGCACGGATCTATCATTTGAAATTCTAAAGACCTGCCCACCGGGTGGTCATGAAGACAGTGTATGACTCACCAAGTCAGTACAACTGCTGCAGCTCACCAACATTTTCATGGAAATTCAGCTTTAAACGCAACAGTGACCACGACAAAGAAAAATAGTGAAAGTCCAATAAAAGCAGAGATGTGTTTGCACTGTGACTTGGAAATACAAGCAATTTAATCTGGGAGGCGTATGCCTTTAATCCCAGGACATGGGAGGCTGAATCAGGATCACAGGTTCGAGGCCAGCCTCAGCAACTTAGCAAGACCTTCAGCAACTTAGCAAGACCCTCAGCAATTTAGCGAGTCCCTCAGTAACTTAACAAGATCTTGTTTCAAAAATAAATAAATAATTAAGAAGGGCTGCAGGTGTAGCTCGGAGATAGAATACCTCAGGTTCAAACGCCAGTACCAAAAATAAATAAATAAATTAATTAATTAATTAATAATTAAATACAGCAAATTTATTTTTCTTAAAGCACACTCTCTGAAATGGTAATCCCTCAGTGTAATCCCAGGGGGAAAAAAGTATTTGGTCTGAGTGTTTGGGGCATATTGTGGCCCATTACCCCCTGGGATTCTATTAGTGAATTTCCTTAGGGAATGTCTGGTTCTGAGCTGACCTGGTGCAGGAAGGCCGGCTTCTTGATCCTGCAACCTTGTTTGATAGCAAGATCCGCCACTTCCTTGGGCTTGGGGACCCTCCCCAACCCTCAGTGTAGAGGATGGGGCCCAGGGCCTTGAACACCTGAGCTGCACCCTCAGCCCTGTGGAATTCTTTTTGGAGCAATGGAGATTTAATAGCTCTGGAACCACGAGTTCTAAATCCTACTTTGTGATTCATAGTCACAGGCATTTTAAGAATTCCTTGGTAATACATTTACACAGAAATCAGACGTGTTGACAGCCACCGAGGTGCAGACTGCTGTTACGGCCATGTTCAGAGCAGGACACTTTTTCATCTTTGTTTCTTTTCTAGAAATAAATAATAATGTTAAAGAAAAATGAAGTATGCTAAAAATGATCACTTGACCCTCTGGATAATTTTAAGTGAAAACTTGAAAACTTGGAGGAAAACTGGAATTATTTAACACGTTTATAAGGCAGGTGGTTCAAATTAATTATTTGTCCTTTCTCCCATTAAATAAAGCTTCTAAGAAAACATTTTCTTCAAGACTTGTTCAGTGGCTATAGAAAAAGGACAATACAAAATACATCAACATTTTAAATTTGGCCAGGTGTGGTGGCATATATCTGTAATCCTAATATTTGGGAGACTAGGACAGGAGGCTCACAGGTTCAAGGCCAGCATGCATTACTTAGCGAGAACCTGTTTCAAAATAAAAATTTTTTAAAAAGGCTGGGGAAGTAGCTTGGAGGTAGAACGGACCTGGGTTCAATCCCCAGTACCACAGAAAATAAAACTAAAAATAAGAAGGCCTGGAGGGTGAGTCTCAGTGGCAGAGCACCTGAGTTCAATTCCCAGTAGCACACACAAAAAAAATTAAATTTGAACTTTTAGGTGCCAAGAACATTTGTTTTGTTTTTGTTTGTGCTTTTATTTTACTCTATGCTTAATGCATCTCTAACCTTATATTGAAAAGCATATTATAATTTTATAAAACTCACTTTATATACAAAATAAATTACCCATAAGTGACAGTTGGTATGGGGCTCTTAAGAAGGAGCAGGTTTCCACCTGCGTGTGTTACCTGTACGCAACGGAAATTGCATAAAGAGAACCTCAGAATCCCACGGCTCTAGTATTTAAACCTCCTTGGTATGCTTTTAGTGTGAATCCTCTCTGCGAAAGGCCCTTCCAGGCAAAGTAAAAGGGGAAAAAAAGGGAAGAAAAGACTCAGCATGAATGGATTTTCTATTACTAAAAATCAAGTTTCCTGAAGAGAGCGGCATTTAAGGAACCGCACACTCCTTGCTTTCTGCGTCTCCATTTGCTGAACTGAGGGTAGCTTTGTACTGTTTGGTAAAACCTTCTCCTGGCCTTCTGTCGGATGGCTTACAGTCTGAGGAATAATGTGCACAACATCACAGTGTTTGGGGTGGGCTGAAAGGGAAGATACTCAGAGTGGGTAAAGTCACAGAGGAACTAGAACGGCCGGGTGAACTGCCAAGTCTTTCAAGATGTCAGAGCACTTTGCCAGACCATATTTTCTCTCCAACAACATCCAGATACCCCCAAAGTTGGGGGTGACCCAAGCAAACAACATCTTTGCGAGCGGCAGGTGGCAGAGCCCAGCTGGCCTTTCCACAGCATGTGCGCCCACATCCAGCCCTGCCAAGTGCTCCCCATGCTATATTTGAGCGCACCATGCCAACATCAATTCTGGCGTGTAGAGCTACAGGACAACAAATAATTGTAATGAGGGCTGGGGGCGGGGGCAAGAACGAGGCAAAAAGAAACGGGACTGCCTTCAGGGACTGAACACGGGACAGCCTTCCGGGGGAATTTATCTTAAAAGACGACCCAGATTCATGTTTTCAACCCAATTCCAAACATGACTTCAGTTTACTTTTCTTTGACATTTTTGTGTATGCGCTTGCACGTGCACACGCGTGCACACGCAGGCACAGATACACAGGATGAAAATAATCTCCTACTTTAGTAAGCAAGGAATTCCCAGAGCAGGCTACCTGTCAGCTTCGGTCTACAGCTACATCTTTTTTTTTTTAAGGTACCAGGGATTGAACCCAGGGGCATTCTACCTCTGAGCTATACCCCCCAGCCCTATTTTTTATTCTTTGTTTTGAAACAGGGTCTCACTAAGTTGGGGAGGGCCTCACTAAGTAGCTGAGGCTGGCCGCGAACCCTGATCCTCTGGTCTTAGCCTCCCAAGTACTGGGATTACAAGCGTGCTCCACCACGCCCGGCTCACAGCTCCATCTTAATAAGCTCCTCCCACTGTTGAGGCGGCCAATGAGATCATCAGATGGGGCGATGGCCTTCTTTCCTTTCTGATAACAAAATTGAATCAAGTGACTAAGTTATGATTTTCACCACTCAGATGACACGTTTAATTCTGACACATCAAACTACTTCATGGAGGATGAAAGAAATCATTTTTTCATTGAGAAGACAAAACCCCGAATTGACCATCAGAACATGTAGCCCAGTTGGCTGTTAAATTACTATCTATTGTCTATAAGCTCTTCAAACCTAGAAATGAAAAGCACGCACAGGCACACATGTATATAAAACAAGCATAAGACTATGTGTGTGTGTGTTTATCTTGAGGGAAGCCCCAAATTGGCTGTAAAGGAAAAGGAACTATTTCCTGTTTAACACCATTAACAACTACATTAGCATAGAAACCCTTGGTGATACCTTTTACAAACGCATAAGTGGAAACTGGTGGTACTGAGATGGTCCAGTCACAGAGCAGTTCTATCAGTTCTGGAAATACAATCAATAAGGAGCACGTGCTACCTATGCAGTTCACTCTTAGATGCCTGTTAAAAGGACGCAATCTGGAAGGACTGGGAGAACACAGGCTCGTTCAGGACACCTAGGTGCCCACATCCCCGTCCTGGGCACCTCCAGACAAATGGAGACAGAGCCCGGCACCATGTTAGTAAAAATCGTGCCTTGGATACCTATCCATCTTGCTGTTTCATCCTCTAACAAATACAGAGTTTTATCCTTAGCAAAGTTGTTTTGCTCTATTAAAACCCATTTTTCCAGACTTGCTTTAATTCAGAGCCCCACAGAAACTCCTCTACAGAACAAGAACGTGCAGCTAAATTCAGCCCAAAGCTCTCCGAACAGGGCGTCCTCAGCACTACAGACAGGACGCAACTGCTGTCCTAGGGACAGCCAGGTCCCTGGCGACATGGAGAGACAGAGATCTTGGTCCTTGGCCGTTTCCCTGATGTCTTTATCCCCCCCCATAAGAACAAAGAGAGGTGGGTTCCCAGCATTGTAAAGAGAAACCTTATTGCATATAAAATGCCTCTCTTCTAATTCCTCCCCTCTCTTTGTTTTTCTCTAGCAAACCCAATTAAAGGAGATTTATTTGGGTGGCTGTCATACCATATAACTACACAACAGCACCTAGAATTTTCTGTTTTGTTTCCTCTTCCAGATTATTTTTTATCAAGAGTTGTCCCCTACTTCTTGTTGGGCAGAAATAGAAAAGTCAAAGAGATGGTTCTGATTTCAGCAAAAAAATCACTCTCAGGCCCCTCCCCCTTGATTTTCAAGGAGTCCTTTAAATGTGTGAACAGCACCCTGCACTGCCTGATCCGGATTATCAAACCTCTGGGAATATTTTTCATGAATTGAGAATAGCCATTGGGTGGTGAATCTAATTAGCGAAGATTCAGCTATGGAGTTTTCAAATAGCTGAGTAAATATTATCCCGTGTAATTGTGGTAATTCCCTCTTAGGCCTCCTCAGATGTTGCTTCCCCGAGCTAACTTTACAGGCCAGAGAAACTTCTGTTCAAAACAAAGAGCATCGTTTCTTTAAATAGTCTTTTCCTGGTGGTGAGCCATGAAGAAGGGGTGTCTGCCCCCTTCAATACAGGTGTCATTTAGCTGTTCATATAAGGTACTCGCGCTTGTTCAAAGTCCAAGATTCTCCTAAATTTATTTCCTTCCTTCCCCTCTCTCCCTTCCTTCCTCCCTCCCTCCCTCTTTCTTTGCCCTCCCTCCCTCCTTTCCTTCTTTTCTTCCTTCCTTCCTTCCCTTCCTCCCTCCATCCATCCTTCCTTCCTTCCTTCCTTCCTTCCTTCCTTCCTTCCTTCCCTCCTTCTTTCCCTCCTTCCTTCCTTCCTTCCTTCCTTCCTTCCTTCCTTCCTTGCTAGGGATAAAACCTAGAGTCTTGCACACGCATAGGTTCCCAAACTTATCTGGCATACCCCCCTTTTTCAGAAAAAAATTACTTGTTGCCTCCCCCAGAAATCTACCTTCTTTAAGCAAATAAACAGAAAGATGCAGTGACGCATTTGCGTTCTTCTGTGTGTACGTATTCCCCCGGGGAATGGCATTGTCTACCTTGGGAATCTATGTTAGGCAAAGGCTCTACCACCGAGCTACAACCCTGGTTACCAAGGTTGTTTTTTTTTTTTTTTTCCTGTGCTAGGGACTGAACAACTCAGGGCCTTGTGCACACGGCAAGCCCTCCACCACTGAGCTACACTACGATTCTGCATTTATCTGGAACTTTATATTCTTCCAAAAGAAACTTGAGGCCCTCTGTTAACTGCTTTCCTACCTATGCTCTGTCCAAAACATTGGGACGCGGTTTAGCAATCCTTACAATCCTCTACGGTTTTGTATCTTTATAAACACAGTAAAACTGGAGTCCTGAGGTCCCTTCTCAAGGTGGAAAAAGGAAGAATTTGAAAAGAAATTCTGTCTTCTGCTTGGTCAGCTGAATCTAAAACTCTAGACTACTGGATTTTAAAATTTGCTGAAACTGCAAAGCCAGTTCCTCTAGTCCATCCATTACACTGCCCTTCCATCCGTCCCCGCCCACGTGGTCAGAAGGACCCTCAGCGGTCCTTTCTCTTGCACACTTGTAGTGGTGCATGAACCATCACAGAGAGGTTCAAAGGGATACAAACACACGTGTGCACAGTGCCTGGTGTGTTTCCCTCCACATCCCACCCCACCCCCGCCTCCCTCCCACACGTGTTAGTGAGACTCATAGTGATACGTTCATATATGGGCGTGGCATTACTTAAACGGTTTCATTCCTGGATCCTCCTTTTTCCCTCCCCAAATCCCTCCCCCAACCCCCTTCCACTATTCTATTGTTCTCTCTCCCTATTTATCTGAGGTTTCTTTTGTTTCCCATGTTCTCTCTGGTTTCTGCACATAGGAGAAAACATACAACCCTTGACTTGCCGTGTCTGGCCGATCTTACTTAGCATAATATTTTCTAGTTCTGTCCATTTTCCTGCAAATGGCATAATTTTGTTCTTTATGGCTGAGTAAAATGCCATTGTGTGTAGAGATCACATTTTCTTTACCATCCATCTGTTGAGGGACACCGAGGTTGGCTCCACGGTTTGACTGCTGTGAATTGTGCTGCTGTAAACCCGGGTGTGCATGCGTCACTACAACACTCTGACTTGCATTCTTCTCGAAAGTCACCTAGGTGTGGGGAGTGGTGTCGCTGGGTTAGAAGGCGGTTGACCAGATGACTCCCGCAGTCCCGGGAGAGCGTAAGGAGCAAGTCAGAGGCCACCAGAGGGTCTCAGGAGTGCAACACACTGCTGCTGACGCTTGGCTCCACACGCACCTCCTGTGGCCTGCCTGCACACGCCCTGGGCCACACTGTGCAGCGAAACAAGGCCTAGGTGCATGCGGACCCCTCAGGCTCCCAGGGGTCCATCCACTGGGGCTGGGGGCTGGGAGAGAGGCCCACCCCACCCATGCCACCTTCTGTTGGCAGAGCTGCCCCCGGCTTTCAGCAAAGCAGTTTGTGTTGTTTTCTCTTTCCCTCAGGCATAGGAGCGTGGCCACAGTGTGGGCTGACGGCATCAGACTCCAACACTTATTTATTTATTTATTTATTATTATTTATTTTTGGTACTGGGGATAGAGCCCTCAAAGCACACACCCCACCACTGAGCTATACCCCCAGACCAATATTATGACATACATTTACTTATTTATTTATTTATTTATTGGTACTGAGAATTGAAGATTATAACATACATTTATTTATTTATTTATTTATTTATTGGTACTGGGAATTGAACCCAGGGGCATTCTACCTCCGAGCTACACCGGAGCCCTTTTTAGTTTTTATTTGGAAACAGGGTCTCCTTAATTTGCTGAAGGTCTCGCTAAGTGGCTGAGGCTGGCCACAAACCCGCGATCCTCCTGTCCCAGCCTTCCAAGTACTGGGATTATTGGCGTGCACCACCATGCCTGGCTTGAATGCATTGTTAAAAACCGGAAGCCAGGTGTGTTGGTGTGCACCTGTAGTTCCAGCTACTCAAGAGGCTGAAGCAGGAAGACTGTTTGAACCCTGAAACTGGTCTCCAACCTATGAACTTCCTGTCTCGCCTCCCAAGTACTAGGATTACAGGTGTGCACCATCGTGCCTGGCTGGGAAGGACATCTTCACAGCTCTGTAGTCCCTACTGAGATGCGGGTCAGTGGCGTGTCACTGCGTGGCTGCTTGCTGCACTGAAGAGCAAGGAGCAGAGGGTCTGGGAGACGGAGAGCCCACCGTACACATCCAGAACGCATGCTGAGGCACCATGAAGTGGAGCTGCGGGGCCACTGTCACCAAGGGTGTCCTCGCCGGCCACAGTATGCTGTTCCCTTTCTTCCCCCACTGTCCCAGAGCTGGAAAGGAGCACGTGGACACCTGGCTGCAGCACATTTCCCAGCCTGCTTTGCAAGTGGGTGTGCCCACCTTGAAATGGGCGTGGTCACCTTGCGTATGGGCGTGGTCACCTTGCAAGTGGGTGTGGCCACATGACTCCAAGTTCTGCAGTGGAGGTGAACGGAGGCGTGTGCACAGCCACGGGGTCCAGGCCTCAGGTGCGGGAGCCTGCCCCTCTGCACCCTCTCCCGCTGTCCCAACTGACCTTAGCAACAGTGGCGCTGTGGCGCACACCTGTAATCCCAGTACCTGGGAGGCTGAGACAGGAGGATCATAGGCTCAAGACCAGCCTCGGCAACTTAGCGAGAACTTCTTCAAAATGAAAAATAAAATAGGACTGAGGGTGTAATTCAGAGACAGAATGCCCCTGGGTTCAATCCCCAGTACCACGTGTGTGTGCACGTACCTGCGCAGGTACATACATAAAAATAAGTAGACAAGCAGACAAATAAGCCAACAGTGGAGCTTAGACCAGGGAGCTGTTGACAATGTCCTTGGTGAGGGCAGAGGAACAGATGGAAAGAATGTGTCCCTGCGACCCAGGCAGGTCTCGTAACAGGTTACTCTACGCTTGGCTGAGCAACTCAATAAATTCTCTGGTGGAATTCCGTGAGGGACTTTGATACTCTTTGCAGGGTCTCTATCCAGTAAAGGACGTGTTGCCCAGCTCCTGGGAGTGCTGCAGAAGTCAGCCCCTTCAGGGTGCCTGGCTCCAGAGGGCTGCGGCATCTGCCAGTCCCAGGGGCTCATCTCCGCGGCTGATGGCTGTGGGGTTGAAATTCTGGGCATCTTGGTCTGCCCCATCTGGATGGTCATTCCAGTCCTGGCAGTCCCAAGGGGCTGGCTGAGCCCTCCTCTACTCCCTCTGGGTACCCGCTTCCTCCCCATCCCTTCCACAGGTGGTCAGTCCCAAGGGTGTCCTTAATATACATCATTGGTGATGAACTCCAGCTCAGAGCTGTTTCCTAAAGAAACCGACCTGCACCCCGTAGAAAGTGCTCAATAAATACTTGCGGGGTGAATGAGCAAATAAATAAAGCGAGCCGGCCTGGTATTTTCATCATGCTAAAGACCAAGTCAAACATAAAATAGCAAAAAGCACAACCAAAGGTTGCTGATTACCTATTTCCAACCACAGGAAGTATTTTGAGAGAATTTTAATGTTTGGGATCCCTTCAGAAGTTTTCACAGGGTGGATAAAAGTCCAAATTATTAATACTCCAAGTGAAGAACTAAATATCCCCAACAGGAGAAGCTAGGTTAGCGCTAATGAACATCAAAAACAACTTGCTTGTTGGCTTTATTTTGGCAAAACCATTTTCCAGGAACTTCCATTTCTCTTGTCACTCTCAGGGGTAAAGGACAGAGGGGGATTCAGAAGTGTGAGGATTCTCCTGCCCTCAACCCAGGCTCCCATGCCCGGCGTCCCCAGACTGTAGTTGGGGCTCTCTCTCCAGCTTTCCTGCGCCTCCTAAGGATTATGAACATCCCGAGGCGTTGGGCTGGAGCACTACCAACCACCTTTGATCATCCTGTTAGTGGAGGACAGGAAAATAGTTGCAGATTCACTAAAATGGAGTCTTGGAATTTTCTGTAGATTTCAATCAATAATGACTTTTTGTGGGTTTTGTCTGTTTTGGTACTGGGGATTGAACCCAAGAGCATTCTTCCTTCGAGCTACACCCCCAGCCCTTTTTATTTTTTATTTTGAAACAGGATCTGGCTAAGTTGCTGAGGATCTTGCTGAGTTGCTGAGGCTGGCCGCGAACCTGTGATCTTCCTGTCCCAGCCTCTCAAGTACAGGGATTACAAGCCACCGCACCTTGCTCAATAATGATTTTTGAATCAAATTTTCTGACACGGACTAATACTAAGTGATATTCTAGTTTAAAGCTTCTTAAAGTCTTGATGCCCCGAGGGGCAGAGACTGCTGGCAGTGTCTCTAATAACCAGTCCCCAATCCACCTTAGTAACGGAATCCAATTTTTATCTGTGCAAATTGTCACTCGATCAAGAGGCACATGCCTCTTGAGCAGTGACCACGTGCCCATGTGACTGACGGTGATTAATAAAATGTGACTGGAGAGGGGACTACACCCCCTTCCCCTTCTTTCTGCTCGGAGTGACCAAGGGCCACCATGCCATCTTGATCGGGAGGATCGACGGCCCACTGGGGATGGTCCAGTGAAGAACTAGAAGAGCCCTGGGTCCCCAAAGAGTTTTTGAAGTCCCCATACCAGATTTGACCTGTTCAACTCCAAGTGTATTTTTTTTTTAGACAGTACTGGGGATTGAACCCAGGAGCATTCTACCTCCGGGCTACACCCCCAGTCCTAGTTTTTATTCTTTATTTTGAAACAGGGTCTCACTAAGTTGCGGAGGACCTCATTAAGTAGCTGAGGCTAATCACCAACCCGGATCCTCCTGTCTCAGCCTCCCAAGTACTGGGATTACAAGCATGTGCCACCATGCTTGGCTCAAGTGTATTTTTTTAAAGAGAAACTTACAACGTTGGTATTTAGGCCACTATTTTGGGACTGCTATTCACTGTTCAGAGCAATTACTAACAGATGTACCTCAGAACACAAAATTCAATATTATTTACATAAAAAAATGAGTGGAAATTTACTTATAAATGTAACACAGCTGGGGTAGTGCATACTGTAGTCCCAGAACTTGGGAAGCTGAGGCAGGAGAATTGCAGGTTCAAGGCCAGCCTCAGCAACTTTGCCAGGCTCTTAGCAACTTAGCGAGACCCTGTTTCAAAGAAAAAATAAAACAGGACTGGGGGTGTAGCCTGGAAGTAGAACTGGGTTCCATCCCCAGTACCACCAAAAAAATAAAAAGAAAAGTAACACAAAAGTTAAAATAATTTGTGTCTTTGGAAATGAAATAAACTGATATTTTAGCACTTCATAATTTGTTGCAAAATTGGATTCTTTTTATTTTTTACTCCTTATTTTTTGTGATACTGGGGAGGGAACCCAGGGGCGTTCTACCACTGAGCTACACCCCCAGCCCATTTTCTTCTATTTTGAAATAGGGCCTCCCTAAATTGCTGAGGCTGGCCTTTAACCTGGGATCCTCCTGTCTCAGCCTCCCAAGTACTGGGATTACAGGGTGTGCCCCAGCATCCAGCTGAATTATCTTCATTTATTTATTTATGTACGTATGTATCTATGTATTTATTTTATTGTGGTGCTGGGAATGGAAGCCAGGCCTCACGCCTGTGGCAGACCCTCTACCACTGAGCTACTAAGCTACCTCCAATCCTTAGATTCTTTTTCTTAACTTGGCACTTGAATATCACTCAAGGAACATTGGCATTTCTCAGAAAGCAAAGTTTTAGAAATCTAATGGGCCTGCACACGGCATGTGTGAGAAAATACAGACATTCCAAGGCACTCTAACATGTGACAGTCCGCTTTATGTCATGACGTGTATGTAAAATAGTTTTATTTTGAACAACACAGTTTAAGTCGCAGACAGACGCACGAGTGCACATGCTAGAGTCGTGCACTGGGGGACACACATCACAACAAACAGGAGTGTCACCCGGGCACGTGCCACTGGGAGTGATGCTTGCATTTTGTTTCTTGCTACCTAGCTCTGCTTTCTGATTTTGGAAGCAATCAGTTCGTGTTTCCTGTGTCGTCTGAGAAATACCACAGCATGAATCCTTTCCCCACATCCCTGTGGAAATGGACGCAGGTGAGCGTTTGGCCAAAGTGCAACAGACTCTTGTGCTTGGGTAAGAACGGACGCCATCGACTCTCAGAAAACCACCTTCTGCCAGGCGCAGTGGCGCACACCTGTGATCCCAGTACTGGGAGGCTGAGACAGGAGGATCGCAGGCCAGCCTCAGCAACTTAGCCAGATCCTATTTCAAAATTAAAAAATAAAAGGGGCCGGGGGTGTAGCTTGGGGGTAGGATGCCCCTGGGTTCAATCCCCAGAAAAAGGAAGGAAGGAAGGAAGGAAGGAAGGAAGGAAGGAAGGAAGGAGAAGGGAGGAAGGATGGATGGATGGATGGATGGATGGATGGATGGATGGATGGGTAGATGGGTGGATGGGTGGATGGATGGGTGGATGGGTGGATGGGTGGATGAGTGGATGGATGGGTGGATGGGTGGATGGGTGGATGGATGGATGGATGGGTGGATGGGTGGATGGATGGATGGATGGATGGATGGGTGGATGGATGGATGGATGGATGGATGGATGGGTGGATGGGTGGATGGATGGATCTCCTCGGCAGGGCGGGCCATATGCTTACTGCCACTTCTGCAGAGATGAGCTGGGTGTGAGCAGAGGTGAGCTGGGTGTGAGCGGAGATGAGCTGGGTGTGAGCAGAGGTGAGCTGCGTGTGAGCGGAGGTGTGCTGGGTGTGAGCGGAGGTGAGCTGGGTGTGAGCGGAGGTGAGCTGCGTGTGAGCGGAGGTGTGCTGGGCATGAGAGGAGGTGAGCTGGGTGTGAGCAGAGGTGAGCTGGGTGTGTTCTACCTCCAGCTACACCCCCAGCCCTTTTTAAAATTATTATTATTATTATTCTGAAAAAAGTCTCTCTAGGTTGCTGAGTCTTGCTATTTCTGAGGCTGGCCTCAAACCTGTGATCCTCCTGTTTCAGCCTCTAAAGTACTGGAAAGTACTGGCGTGTGCCACAGTGCCCAGCTATGATTTTGAAGAGATTTAGGCAAAACCGAGTTTGCCCCCACCCTGTTTTACGATTTTTTTTGGACCGGTTGCTTGGAAGAAGCTTGAGGGGTGGGGGGAGACTGGAAATGACAGGAAGCCCGCTTCGCTTGTGTGATGGACACGGCTGGGATTAGGTCAGGGAACAAACGCCACCGTTTTGAACATACTGATTTATAGTGCCCACACGCTGACCTGGGAGGGTGACGGACAAGGGGACCCTTTTCTTTTCCCAGTCCAGCGTGCCACCGGGCAAAGCTGAGAGGGAGTTAATGACGAGGTTGCAGAGGCAGAAGCGACCACACCGGGGCAGCTCAATGGCTCCCTTACTGGAGGGGCTGCCGTGAAGGGTCAAAAGCAGTCCCTGTGCTCTGTTTGCCAAGGTGGCCGCTAAGCCTTTCTGGAACTTTTCTATTAGTACCCTCTGCTTTCTGTGCTTTTAATAGTCTTTTCAGAAGAAAGATTTCAAATGTTCCTTCTACAGTCCTGGAAGCAGTCCGGAGGGGCGGGGGTATATTTTCCAGGTTCCTTATTCAAATGTCTTTTCAAACATTCTGGTTTGTACATTCAGATTCTTTATTCCAATGTTTTCTTTCAACTATCTTGTGAGAGTCAGGAATCCTAAAGATCTCAGCTCCTATCGCAGCTCCATGGAGACGAGGAATTTGGATGGTTTATGTTCCGTCAAAATGCATTCTCAAGTACAGAAAAAATCAAAGGGGAAATAAAGCCGTCACAGGCAAAATGAAAATGTGAGTTATTTCTACACACCTGTGAAGAGTATTTTTGGAGACAGTGTAGCCCCGCTGACCCTAAGAGCAGTCTCAGAGAAAAGACAGCCTGGATTCAAATCCATGCTGACCAGTCACACGCTGTGTGGCCTTGGCCAAGTTATCTGCCCTTTCTGGGCTTTTTCTGTCAAGTGGGGATAATAGCAATCAGGATGATTAAATGAGTTATGGATCCAAAGCCCTCAGAACAAGGGATTATGGAGTTCGTGGTCTGTACCGGCTTTCAAAGCAACAATAACCCAAATTTTACTGTCATCCATACACTGGCAATTTTAGCCGTTGTTTGTGGGGAAATAGTCTTTCCCAGAGGAAAAGAAACTGCTGATTAAAATAAGTTCTGACTGACCAGGCGTGTAGGCGCACACCTGTAATCCCAGTATTTGAGAGGCTAAGATAGGAGGATCACAGGTTCAAGGCCAGCCTCCGCAATTTAGGGAGGCCCTCAGCAACTTAGAGAGACCCTGTTTCAAAATAAAAAGGGGCTAGGCATGTAGCTCAGAGGTAGGATGTCCCTGGTTCACTCTCTAATACCAAAATAATAGTAATAATAATAATAATAATAGTAATAATTTTAAAATAAAAAGGGTTGGGCAAGGGTAAATTCAGAGATAGAAGTTCCTTGAGTTCAATCTCCAATACCATAATAAAAATAATAATAATAAAAATTAAAAAAGGGCTGGGGGTGTAGCTTGGAGGTCGAATGTCCCTGGGTTCAATCCCCAGTACCAAAAATGAAAAAGAACCTGCGGCAGGTGTTCAGCTCTCTGGGTGGCCCCTGTCTGGAGCAGAGGGAGCTGTCGACTAGCGCTAGTTCCTATGAGAAATAGTGTTGGCTTGTGGCCCTGCACAGCCACATCCAGGCGAGACCTCTGCTCGTAGGAGCCCGCGCTGGGTGTCAGGATTATGTCGCCTCACCTCTGGTCCAACCTCCCCACCAGATGTGACTGGGAAGGCCAAGTTGTCCAGTCCTTTGTCCCTGCCAGGAGCTCCGCCAAGAAGCAGCCCTGCAAAAGAAGGGCAGCCCCAGGGTGCCCGCCATGGAGATGAGGAGACAGGAGGCCATGGAGGTCAGCCTCCCTGCCGATGTCAGCTGAGGGGCCCAGGAGCGGACTCCAGCCTCCCGCACACACGCGGTTTCTGGAACCTAGAGAGGATGTCATCTCCCTGAGTTTACAATTAGGGAGACAGAGGTACAAAAGGGTTAATGAACACATGCTAAAGCAAAGGATGTCATGGTGCTACTAAGAAGCCGGTGATGGTGTTAATTACTGGAATAAAAATCTCCCTTAAGATAAGAACAGTGACGAGCCAGGCAAGGTGGCACACACCTGTAATCCTAGTACTTGGGAGGCTGAGATAGGAGGATCTTGAGTTCGAGGTCAGCCTCGGCAATTTAGCAAGACCCTCAGCAACTTACCGAGACCCTGTTTCAAAACAAAATATAACAAAGGGCTGAGGCTATAACTCAGAGGTAAAACGTCCCTGGTTTCAATCCCCAGTACAAAAACAGAACAAATCAAACAAAAAATCAAAAGCATATGAACAGTGACAGTTTTCACTTAGGTCATTCCTACTGTAGTTATAAGTTATCGATAGGATTTGTTTCTCAATTTACATTCTTCTGTAGCTACTTATTTTAGAATTATTTTAGAATTGCCTCTGAGCTCTCCTTGTTTTTATCCTCACAGCATCCCACAGGTGAGACTTAACACTACTCACCCCTTTTTACCCAGAAGGATGGACAGACTGTTGGGACATGAGAGATCCAGATTGTAAACTTGTCTGTCCACTTGTAAGTACTGCCTTTCGAGTACCATGTGCTAAAGTCAGAGAACCACAGAGAATATGAAGCCTAATTTATTTTGCATGGATACCCATGCTTTTAATGGACAGCCACACTGTGTCTCTAAGCAAGGAACTTGCATGGAATGCAGGGAAAATAAACCAAAGCTTGGTGAGCAGCCACACAGCCGGGGACCCGGCTGGCAGCTGTTTGCTGCTTTAGGGAGGTGTAGGAGACCTTTGTCCAATCCCTCCTCCAGGTGGAGGCAGGTGAAGCATCTGCCGAGCCCAGCAGAAAACCCAGGAATTCACATTTGCTGCTGCTTCTCTTCAAACTCATCTCCGCATGTCTTCCCTCCCCAGTGGCATCCCCAGGAAGTGTCATGTATTAATCTTACAATAAGCGTGAAGGATTGTGACGGGCACAGAGATTACAAAAAGATAAGCCTGGCTCCTGCTCTAAGAGTTTGCAAATGGCAAGATAGGTCACAAACACAGATTCACCGTAACCACACAAGATAGTTACTAGTATGAAATGTCACCGATGTTAAAGAGGGAGCAAAAGATCTCTGCTTGAAGCAGCTCTTAAAAGAAGGGAAGCTAAAGAGAACAGAAAGCTGGAGGTGGTGGTGCGCGCCTGTGTTCCAGTACTAGGGAGACTGAGAGAAGAGGATCACAGGTCTGGGGTTAGCCTCGGCACCTTAGACCCTCAGCAACTTACCAATAACCTGTTTAAAAAAAAAAAAAAGCCAGGCGCGGTGCTGCACGCCTGTAATCCCAGTACTTGGGAGGCTGAGACCGGAGGATCGCAGGTTCAAAGCCAGCCTCAGCAACTTAGTGAGGCTTTCAGCAACTTAGCTGGACCCTGTTTCAAAATAAAAAATAAAATAGGGCTAGAGTCATAGCCGGGAGGTAGAAGGCCCCTGGATTCCATCCCCAGCACCACACAAAAGATAAATAAATAAATAAATAAATAAATAAATAAATAAATAGGGGGTCTGAAGGTGTACCTCACAGGTAGAATGCCCTGGGTTCAGTCCCTGGTGCCACCAAAAGAGAGAGACATGAGACAGACAGACAGACAGACAGACAGACAGACAGCAAGAAGGTCTTGCAGGGCAGGGACAGCTGGACAATCACTAGGCTGAATTCTAAGGTTTTGTTCACTTTGGAACAGGCAACACATAAGTTACTTACCAGATTCCAATCTACATAAGTTATTTTGTTTTTAAAATCATCTGCTCTTTTAATATTTAAAAAAACCATAGGCTTCCTTGCAAATTTCTGAAGTTTAAAAATTTAGAGCAGTACAAAAAAGGTAAAAAGAAATCCTCCAAAATTCTACAGAGACAACCAACGTTGCAGGTTGGTAAACACCATCTAAGACATCCATCTCTGCATGTAGACAGAAAGACTGACAAACAGACAGATAGACAAACAGATAGGCAGACAGGAAGGAAGACAGATAGCTAGACGGAGCTAACTAGATGACGTTAGAAAAGCTGGCTCACCTGATCTATGATATTTTAATTAGATTAGAGGGTTTTTTTTTATTTTAACCAACGAAAAGATGGTACGGTAATATTTGAGGAAATGCTAGAATTCAGGTAATTAATTTCCCACTGCAGAAAATGATAATTACTAATCATTCTGAAGTAGAATTAAAATGAATATAAAAACCTTTATCAGAGATTATAACATTACTTTTATAACTAAAGTTCCAACTATGAATGATATCTGACTCTGGCTATGAAAGATGAAGAAATTAACAAATGAAGTTTTTAAATAGAAGTTTTTTAGTGTCCCTTATAGCTAATATTTCCACTAATAGTCTAATTACAGGTCATTATCATTGTATCAACCTCTTTGTGGCACTCACACAGCTTTTAGCCCTTTTATGTTTTTGGCCATTCCTATTGTAATTATTAGTTATAGATAAAATTTGTTTCTCAATTTATGTTCTTAGTTAAAAGAGAATCTCTCTTTCCACTTCATATTATTCTTCTCATTTTCTTTTCTTTCTTTCTTTCTTTCTTTCTTTCTTTCTTTCTTTCTTTCTTTCTTTCTTTTTCTTTTGTGTGTGTGGCACTGGGGATTGAACCCAGAGGCATTCTACCTCCGAGCTACACCCCCTATTTTGTATTTTGAAGCAGGGTCTCGCTAGGTTAATGAGAGTTTCACTACTTGCTGAGGCTGTCCACAAACTTGCAATCCTCCTGCCTCAGCCTCCCAAGTACTGGGATTACAGGCGTGCACCACCACCCCCAGCTGATCATTTTCTTATTTTTGAGATTTTTTTTTTTTTGTACTGGGGATTGAACCCTGGGGCACTAGACCTCTGAGCTATACCTCTGGTCCTTTTTTTCTTTTCTTTTTTTTTTTTAATTTTGAAACAGGGTCTAAGTTGCTGAGGCTGGTCTCAAACCTGCAATCCTCTTATCTCAGCCTCCAAAATACTGAGATTGCAGGCATGTGCTACCATGTCCGGCTTTTCCTGCTTGTATTTGACTCCTGGTGTCTTTCTCTCTCAAGTATAATTTGAGGACTTAGAATTGCAGTCAATTTCTATTTCTGCAGAGATTTCACTTTGAGTCTAGTGAGAAGGGACTGGAAGCCTTCAAGGATGGAGTGATGGGAGGCATGGACCATCACTGGAGGCCTTCAAGGATGGAGTGATGGGAGGCATGGACCATCACTGGAGGCCTTCAAGGATGGAGTGATGGGAGGCATGGACATCACTGGAAGCCTTCAAGGATGGAGTGATGGGAGGCATGGACATCACTGGAGGCCTCTAAGGATGGAGTGATGGGAGGCATGGACATCACTGGAGGCCTCTAAGGATGGAGTGATG
>PVJS01020768.1:0-32244 GCA_004027185.1 Glis glis | reverse complement strand
CACGGCATTATGCCAAATGAGATGTATGCTCTGACGATTTGCACTGTTACGTCTAGCAGCCGCCCACAACATTATGCCAAATGTCACGTATGCTCTGACGATTATCTGCTCTCATAGCTTTGCACTGTTATTTCTTAAAAAACATTAAGATTGTATAAACCACAAGCATGAACAATCAGCTGATGATGTATTTTGTTTCCCTAATCATTGTGTATAAAATCCTTGCCTAAAGCTTTGCAAATTACACTCAGATGCAACCTCCTTGAGTTGTGTCTGTTTGTCACTCATCGCCGACTCCTTGCCCACCTTTCCGAGATCCCTGTCCCGTCGGTCTCAATGCTCTCCGGCTGAGCTGGTCCGTCGCAAACTGGTTCTACACGTATAAAGCAATCAATGTCTGATTGCAAAGCAGACCATCCTCCTCACATTCGGTGGGAATATCCTATCATAACCCCTCGATTTCTACCATGCTCTGTCTCATTTTCTTAATGAGGTGACTGAAGAGCTCAAGATTTGTTTCAGGGTGAGTGTGTGCGTGTGTGTGTGAGTGTGTGTGTCTGTGTGGTACTGGGTATTGAACCTAGGGACGCTCTACCACTGAGCTACACCCCCAGCCCTTTGGATTTTTTATTTTGAAACAAGGTTTCCCAATTGTCCGGGCTGGCCTCCAGTTTGCAATCCTCTTGCCTCAGCCTCCCAAGCAGCTGGGATTACAGGCGTGTGCCACCGTGACTGGCTTGTTTCAGGATTTCACCGGTCACAACAATTCTCATTCTCCACTTCGAAGCCTTTAATAAAAGTAACGCTGGCTTAGAAGCCGCCTTACCTGGTTGAGTTTGATGTATTCCTGTTCATAAATTTCAGCAAGGCTCAATTTACTCTTCTCGTGGTCTAACGTTAAACGCTTTTTATATTCAAATGCGTCTTCTTTAGGCTTTTCTTTACGTACTACATCATCCCAGGCCTGGAATGCAAAGGGCGTGCGGAACATATGTTAACACGATCTATAGCTAATTCTAGACTCACATAAGAATACAGCAAAAAGAAACTCTCAACTTCAGAAATGACAATTCAAGTCACAAAGAATAAGCGTTATGAGAAGCAAACAGGACATAAAGCAAAGAGCATTAACTCAAATATTCTTTTCTGCTGTTGTCCTACATGAGTTTTCTCCTGGTTACCAACTTTTTTTTTGGTACTCGGGAATGAACCCAGGGGCATTCTACCTCCGAGCTACACCACAGCCCTGTTTTATTCTTTATTTGGAAACAGGGTCTCACTAAGTTGCAGAGGGCCTCACTAAGTTGTTGAGGCTGGCCGCGAACCTGTGATCCTCCTGTCTCGGCCTCCCAAGTACTGGGATTACAAGCGTGCACCACCACGCCCGACTCTGGTTACCAACTTCAATTTCACATTTCTCCATCACAGTTTAGAAGTCAAGCCCCATGTTTATCTTATTTCATTCAAATTTTAAGATACTCTGCATATAGTACCCTCCCCCTTCAAGCTCCTCTACTTTAGACACAAAAGTGCTGACAAACGTGCACATTTTAAAGCCATCTCTTACTGTGCATGTCATATACCTAGGTTAACAAATTCAAACCAATTCTTAAACATTCTTTGCTACATTATTAACATCTGAAGAGATCCGTGCTTGATTCCTTACACCACGCACTGTGTCTAGCTCAAGGGTGCTGGCTGTGATCAAGGCAAGCCAGACAGCAGACACCACCCCACGGCCCAACGGGGCAGCGAGACTGGGGAAGATCCCGCGATGGCTTCTGGCTGCCCCCTCCTCAGAGGCAGCGCCTGCCTTTCCTGGGTGCTAGTCAAGAGCCTTGCCTCACACAAGTCGGAGATTAACCTGAGTTGAGTCTCTTTTTTTTTTAATAGGGTCTAGCTGTGGTGCTCAGGCAACTCATCCTCCTCCTGCCTGGCCTCCCATGTAGCTGGGATGACAGGTGTGCGCCACTGCACCTGGGGGGTTCCTCAGTCCGGTCTGAAGGCTTTTGTGTAAAGAATATGACTGAGCAGAAGTGAAAAGAGCATTATTTCTACTCCTCAAGCCTTTACATATTATTTCTAAACATTTCAGTGAAATTTAAATTAGGTTTAATTTCATTCTTACTGACCTGATCTCGTATCCTCTGCTTAATGATATCTTCTAGTTGGAGGGTGGTCTCCTCTGTGATCACAGGTGCTAAATAAAACATAACATGCATTTATTAGTAAGACAGACACTTGACCAGCGATTCTCAATTGTAGACGTGCAGCATCCACAACACCCTGCAACTTGTTGGAAATGCAGATTCTTGGGCGAATGCTACACTTCCTGGTCAGAAAGCGAGGAAGAGGAACAGCTCTACATGTTTTCTTTTGGTGCTGGGGATTGGACCTATGGGCATTCTACCTGCAAGCTACACCCCAGCCCTATTTTACTTATTTTTTAAACAGGGTCTCACTAAGTTGCTGAAGCTGGCCTCAAATCTGCGACCCTCCTGTCTCAGCCTCCTAAGTACTAGGATTACAGGCGTGCGCCACCACATCCAGCTATACATGTTTTTTTGTTTGTTTGTTTGTTTGTTTTTGTTTTTTGTGGTACTGGGGATTGAACCCAGGGGCATTCTACCTCCAAGCTACACCCCCAGCTCTATTTTATTTTTTTTATTTTGAAACAGGGTCTTGCTAAGTTGCTAAGAGCTTCACTAAGTTGCTGAGGCTGACTTTGAACCTGCAATCCTCCTGTCTCAGCCTCCCAAGTACTGGGATTACAAGAGTGTGCCACCACACCTGGCTGCTATATATGTTTTAAGAAGCATTCTGATGATCCCTCAAGTTTAAGAACTACAAAAGTAGAATAAATATTGTAATAAGTGCTAACACCCTTATCTCCTGCACCTGGGACTCTCCTCTTCTGTATTGTCTTGATTACTGAAATAAAATAAAACTCATTTGGACCTAATGAGTACAAGAAAGAATTTGATAAGATGACCAGGGTTTGGGGCTAGAGTTCACAATTTAGTCAGTGGACCGTGACAGGAAGCAAACCTTGTACACAGCACTGTAAGAAACCCAATTATGAGCTGGGCGTGGTGGCGCACGCTTATAATCCCAGTTCATGGCGAGGCTGAGACCAGAGGATCTGGGTTCGCAGCCAGCCTCAGCTACTTAGTGAGACTCTGTTTCAAAATAAAGAATAATAGAAAAAAAAATAGGGCTGGGGGGTGTAGCTCGGAGGTAGAATGCCCGAGTTCAATCCCTACTAGGGCAAAAAAAAAGAAACCCAATTATAGATTATTAGGTATCATTAGTGTAATAATGGTATATGTGAGTGAATTCATAGTATTATGGTTACATGGAAGACTGTCCTAGTTCTTAGAAGATACATGGAAATGATTCAGGGTAAAAAATAAAGGCACATATACACAGGGGAGAGGCGACAAAGATGGCAAAATGTTAAAATGTTAACATGTTAAATGTTAAATGTTAAAATGTTAAAATGTTAACTGGGGAATCCAGCTGAACCATATACAGTGTTTCCTGTACTACTTTTTTTGGCTTTTCTGTAAGTTTCCAAGATTTTAAAATAAACAGTTGGGGGAAGAACCAGCATCCCGTCTTGTTATGAGGCGGCCCCTCAGGACAGGCACAAGCGAGGCCCTGGGCTCTGGGCTCTGGGCTCTGGGCGGCGTACCCATGCGCACGGCGTGCTCAAAGTGCAGCGTCTCTTCCAGGAGGCTGTTCTCCGGCCGCTTCTGCGCCGTCACTTCCCCTTGCAGCTGCCAAGGCTTTTTTTCCAACAACTCTTTTTCTAAAGCTGCAATTTTTTCATTCATCTAAAAAAGACACAAAAGAATTTTACTTATAAATTAAGACTTACACATGCATAAGAGGAAATATCTTAAAAGTGGGAAAGAAACGTCTTGCTCCTCCGTGTAATCTGTCCTTGCTACCTTTTGATTATGCCAACGACTTAAGTATTCCTTGTGTCTGGGGGGACGACCTCTTTTCTTCACTGATATTGAAAGGCCATATTATAACGTACTAAGTTTCCCCAGAAACATTTGGGTGTTATTTCTAGGTCCTATTCTGTTCAAAGATCTATCTACTCACAAGCCACTATCAATTTTAATTATTAGAGTATTCTAATTTTTATTTCGCATAGTGTTGGGGATTGAACCGGGGCCTCATACATGCTAGGCAAATGTTCAACCACTGGGCTATACCCTCAGCTCCCTAAAGTAACTTTTTATTTAGAATATCAGTATCTAAGCCAGGCACAATGGCTGTAATCCCAGCTACTTGAGAGGCTGAGGCAGGATCACCAAATTCAAGGCCAGTCTTGGCAAGTCAGCAAGAACCTGTCTCAAATAAAAAATTTAAAAAGGGCTAGGGCTATAGCTCCAGGGTGGTAAGTCACCTCTGGGTTGAAGTTCCAGCACTTTTTTTTTTTGTGGTACTGAGGATGGAACCCAGGGGCATTCTACCTCAAAGCTACACCCCCAGCTCTATTTTTAATTCTTTATTTTGAAACAGGGTCTCACTAAGTTGCGGAGGGCCTCACTAAGTAGCTGAGGCTGGCCGCAAACCTGCAATCCTCCTGTCTCAGCCTCCCAAGTATTGGGATTACAAGCGTGTGCCACCACCAGGCAGACTGAGAAACGCAGGCACTGATGCTTGCAACTTAGACACGCTCAGATGCATCCGTTCACACTACACCCTGGAGAGCAGCAGCAAGGTTTTTGTTTATAAAGGATGACTAATAGTTTCAACAGGAAAAATAGGGTAGCCTGAGTTCCACAGTCAGTTAAGCACATAAAAAATTTCCTTAAATTCCCAGTAATTACCTTTTCCTGTCTTTTTTCAAAAGAGGATTTAACTTCATCAGGTTCTTTCTTCACATTCAACACATCTGCATCTTCAGCTTCCTCGTCATCAGGCAGGGCAAAGGTCACCCTTTTAGAGCCTTCTTTATGTTGTTCACCCTCGTCCTCGCTATCTTCAAGGTCAATATCTGCATCCCTATAATACCAAAACACGCACCAAGTGAAAAACACGACTTCTCACTAGAAAACAAAAACATACTTCTAACAATGAAGTTCTTACGTATCTCTAATGCTACCAAATATTCAGAACTTTCAAAGTCATTAAATTATTAAAGAACAACAGAAGGCATTATTTAGGTGAGATGCTATGTAAGAAACAGAACAAAAAGTGCCAATATAGGCCAATAAATTATTCATCAACCTATAATACAAGTTTATTTTACAAAAATAATAGAGGATTTTACTGGCACAAAACCCCAAAGTTCCTTCCTTGTAATAAAGGTTTGTTACTGCCAGCAATATTTTTCATTACATGATCTTTAATGTCCCTTTAAATTCAGAGAATTTCTCCTTGCTATCTTGATATGATCTGATATTAGAGAACCTACTATTTTATCTTAGAAAATCTAACTTCTTATAATGTAATGAGTGACCTGAAATACTCACGTTTCAGAAATGCTTTCTTCTGCTGCTTCTTCCGCAATTTCTTCCTCTTTTTCGTTTGAACCTAGCTCACCATCAACACTTGCTATGTCTTCATCACTTTCAACTGGATCAAAAAAATCTTTGTATTTCAGATTTCTTGAACTTTTACTTGACTAAAACAAAAAGATTTTTAAAACACTTAAAGATAGAAAAATACATAAAAACACACATACATGTGTATGTATATTGTATATATACACTGCTTTCCTACTTTAACATTACCAACCAAAAATAATTAGGGGAAACTGTTAACTAATAACACTATCATAAAGCCATAAGAACTGGAATATAACAAATTGAATCAAAGTACAGATCCATTTATAACTGAAAAATAAAAGCACACTACTCTATATTTCTAAATCTCCTAACTACAATTATTTCCAAAATACCCTTGCCTAAATATTAAATTCAGGCCAGGCGTGGTGGCACATGCTTGTAATCCCAGTACTTGGGAGGCTGAGACAGGAGGATTGCTGGTTCAAGGACAGCCTCAGCAAGTAGTGAGATTCATCAACATAGCGAGACCCTGTTTCCAAATAAGAAATAAAATCAGGCTAGGGATGTAGCTCAAAGGCAGAATGCCTCTGGGTTCAATCCTCAGTACCACACACACACACAAAAAAAAAATATTAAATTCTTTCCTTTCATAATTATTTATGTATTTATTTATTTATTTATTTATTTGCAGTACTGGGGATTGAACCCAGGGGCATTCTACTTCCAAGCTGTACCCCCAGCCCTATTTTATTTATTTGGAAACAGTGCCTCACTAAGTAGCTGAGGCTGGCCAGGAACCTGCAATCCTCCTGTCTCAGCCTCTCAAGTACTGGGGTTACAAGTGTGAGCCACCATATCTGACTTCATAATTATTTTTAATATTTAGTGAAAATGCACATCTGAGGGAAAATTTTGAATACTTCTAATGTGTGAATATGGATATTAAGTTATATATGCCAGGCATGGTGGCGCACACTTGTAATCCCAGTAGTTGGGAGGCTGAGGCAGGAGGATCACAGGTTTGAGGCAGGAGGATCACAGGTTTGAGGCCAGCCTCAGCAACTTAGTGAGGCCTTCCACAACTTGGTGAGACCCTGTTTCAAATAAAAAAATAAAATAGAACTGGGGCTGTAGCTCAGAGGTAGAATACCCCTGGGTTTAATCCCCAGTATCCCCCCCACACACACACACAAAAGCTATATAACAAGAAAAGCATTTTGTGATAAGAAAATGATGGCTTCAGTTTAATTTCCCCAATTTTTTTCAACTGCTCTAATATTTCTTTGTGCCGTGGTGATTTTGAGGTACTTTAAATCTCTCCAAGGAAACAGAACAAAACTTATTTGAGGAGGAAGAAAGTATTCTCTCTTCTCCTCCTGAAACATTACCTTAAGTTTCTGATTTCCAAATAATCCCCCCTCATCTTCGTCAGAATCAATATCTTCAAAAAAATCAATATCTTCTTCCTCCTCAGTGTGCTCTTTCTGTTCCTCTTCTTTTTCTATGTTTTCTAAAAAGGTCTCCATTTCAGATAGTTTAAAGAATTTATCATCTACTATAGATTTTTCTCTCGATTTCCCAGGTAGTTTGTTTTGCTCTTTGCTCTGCTGTTCCAATTTGCTAATATCAAAGTCAAGGTCAGAATCCTCATCACTGAACTCTGGGCTTTTCCTCTGATCGAATTTGCTTGCGTTCTTAGCTTTCTCGCCAGCTTTAGGATCTTCACCATCTGCGTCTGACATCTCCTCCTCCTCCTCCTCCTCCAAGTCCTGCTCCAGATTCTCCTGGCCATCCGCCTCCATCTCCGAGCTGTCCTCTTCACTCTCCTGTTCTCCACTCTCAGGCAGAAGACTCACGTCTTCGTCTTTAACTGTTTCACTAACTGCATTCTGGAAGTATTGTAAAATTGGTTCATTTTGCAATTCCAGTTGTTGCCAAATCTGCTCATCATCAAAATTCTTTATCACAAGTTTTTGTAAAGGACTTCCAACGATCGTACCATTCTCTAACACTTTATTAAAGTCATAGAGAACTTTTGTTAAAGAAGTGAAGTTTGATGCTAATCCATCTTGAATCCTATTGGGGGAAGGGATTAAATGAGATATAAAAGTTATAGGTAGTAATTTCATGGTACTCTGAATTAAAAGAAAAAAGTCCAACTCTAGTGCAAAATCAAATATGAAGTATCAATTTCAAGTATAGATTCTGGCTCCCAGAAATATATTATCTTGCCAATGAGTCACAGTAATATATATATAAAAACTGTCAACTAAGTGTCTGAATCTGCTCTATAGACTTTAGGCAAGAAAACCATTATAGATCTATTTCCTTAGAGATATCAGCCTTAAAGTCTCAACTCTGCTACATTGTATTTCACTCCAGTCAGTCAGTCAGTCCATGGTTGACATCTCCTTTGGCTACAGTAGTTGGGGAAGATCTCTCTGAAGATGTGACAGCTGAGATGAGACCTACACATAAGCAGATGATCTATCACAAAGATTTTGAAACATGTATTCAGGGCAGAAGAAAGAGCAAGAACAAATTCTCCAAGATGGAAATGACTTGGGTAAGCTTGAGGAACAGAAAGGCCAGCAGGGCTGCAGTGTATAGTAAAGGAAGCAGAAGAGGACAGAGAGTCTGTTGGGAGCCAAATTGTGGAGGGCTCAGAAATAAGAGCTTGCCATTTTAAGTGTAATGAGAAAACATCAGGTTTTAAGCTGAGAAATGAAATTATTTACATTTTAGAAAGATGACCTATAGAGGAAAAAGAATGAAAGCAGGATGATTAGGAGATTGATGCAATATTCCAAGCAAAGGAAGATGAAAATTTTATGCTGGAGTCAGCAGTGATTTGGTAAGTGGGAGCTGGGTTCCAAATACAGTTTGGGGACAGAAATGACAGGATCGCTAAAAAGCCAGATACAAAATGCAGAAGAATGAAGACATCAAGGAAGTGGACTAGTTGTATTTTTGAGCAATTGGAATGACGGATGTGTCACTTACTGAGATAGGAAAGGCCTGGTTGGTGGAACATGGGAAAATGATTTGGGGGAGAGTAGAGCATAAGTGGATAAGTTTTTTAAAAAGCAGTTCTATTTTGGTGAAATTGCCGTGCTGAGAGTATGTAGCTGTCTGCAGATGCTGTGAATGTAGAGCTCAGGGGGTCAGACGTCGGGATCTGACATATAAACCTGAGTGATAATTGCATAGCTCTTACTTGAAGTTCTTCAACAAAATAAGTACAAAACGCTTGTGCTGTGAAAAGAGATGAAAAAAGTCCTAACTCTCAATTAGCTCGTTATTGGAGGTGCACAGACAAGCAACAAGTGTATACTTTCTACAAAGTTTGGTGATGGGCAAGCAGTGAATGGTGTTTCGGGGACAAGTTTGGAAAGAGCAACCGACTTAGTCTGTGTATAGAGATATACATAGCATAATCCTCCAGGGAGATCAACGGGTGTAAACAACTGAGCTTAGACAGATTTCAATAGCACACAACTGGGAGGTCCGCACGATACAGCTTTCAATTTTTTTTTTAATTTTGATATATACCACGCCTCTCCTTCCCGTCCAGAATTCACTTCGGCCGGCCACCCTGAGGTCAGATCTGGGCCGCTCTTCGAGCCCGGGATCCCCGCACTTACGTGAGGAAGCACTCGGGCTCGCTGGTGGCTTTATTGACCTCCTTCAGACACCGCTCCAGGGTCTGCCGACGCCAGAGCCCAGGAGCCATCGCTGTCAGCAACTCCAGCAACAGCACCGCATGGAAGGGAACACAGCCGACAGGAAGCCGCGCGGCAAGCCCTCCCCCTACGCAACCCGAAGCTTAGCGCCGAAGGTTCCGCAGCGCGAAGGTTCCGGGCCCACCCCCGCCCCCGCCGGAGCCAATCGTAGCGTGAGAACTTTCATTAGGCATGCGCAGGGGGGCGGAATCGGAAGCGTAGAATAGGGACTGGTCAGTCCAGGCGCCTTAGAACTTTCTCCAGGCTTTCTGTCTTGTATCCCTGCGGGGCCCATAGCGGCGGCGCGTGGTCGCTTTATGCTTCCGCTTTGGGTATAGTAATAGGTGTCAGCACTGCAGTGCTGTAACTAGAAGAGCGAGCTGCTCCCAACATCCGCAGCGCAGGAACAGGTCTGTGTTCGCCACGCCCCCAGCGCAGGAACGGGTGCGCGTTGACCACGCCCCCAGCGCGCCTGGCCACGCCCCCTCGACCTCGCGCCACGCCCCTCGACCTCGCGCCACGCCCCCCTGCCGGGAATCGCGGGTCGCTTTCAAGATGGCTCGCGTGCTGGCAGCCACGGCGGTGAGGGCCGCAGGTGAATACCGCGCGCCGTCGGTCCCGGGTCGCCGCGGGGCGGGACGCGCGGGACGGGAGGCGGAGGAGGCCGCGGGGTGTCGGAGCACCCGAGTCTCAGGCCCCGGAGCCGGGGGTCGCAGCCGCCGCCAGCGCCTTAGCCAGCAGCTTCCCTAGCGCGGGACTTGCTCCCTGTGAGTCTCGCTGCCGCCCGCGGTGCTGTGCACAGTCCATGTCGCTCTTGTTTATATGTGGGCTCGAGAGGCGAGGGAACCTGCCCTGGGGGTCGGGCGAGGCAGGGACAGAGTCAGTGAAGCAGATGGAAGAGGGACAGTGAGTGTTAACTTTACCGCACACCATCAAGAGACCTGGGCGACACCATGAGCCGCAGGTGGTGGCGCACACCTGTAATCCCAGTACTTGGGAGGCTGAGACAGGAGGGTTGCAGGTTTAAGGCCAGCCTCAGGAACTTAGTGAGGTCTTTAGCAACTTACTGAGACCCTGTTTCAAAATAAGGAATAAAATAGAGCTGGGGGTGTAGCTCGGAAATAGAATGCCCCTGGGTTCAATCCCCAGTACCGAAAATAAAGTAGGGCTGTGGGTGTAGATTGGAAGTAGAATGCCCCTGGATTCAATCTCCAGCACCATCAAAAAAAAAAAAAAAGACTTAAGTTGAAGTCAAGCATGAAGGTCAGTGGTGTAAACAATATACCAAAACAAACGAATGTTTTGCCCACATGCCCTAATATATTTATCATCGTGTATTTAAACGGGAAAGATAAAAAGCAGAGGGACTTGGAAGTTGCTCGAGGTCTCTCCATCTCTATATAAAAATAAACTGGCTGGATAGAATCAGTGAAGACAGGTGCTCAAGTTTTCTGACTCTCCCTCTTTCTCTTCTTCCTGTCTTTTTCTTCTCTTTCTCCCTTCAGGAAGGCAAGCATTTCCCTACATCTGGGATTTCTTATTGGGAAGAAGGTGCAAAGTGGTAATGCCCCAGAGTTACTCCCGAACGTTTATGACAAATCCTTCACAACGTGTTCAAGGGAACGAACCTTTGTTAATGTTAGATTTCTCTCCTAAAAAGGGGTCTCTCTGTTCCACTTATTGAAATCTACAGTGATATTTGTCCATTAAAGTCCCATCTCAAACTGAATCAGTTCTTTATCAATCCCTCTAGCCTTTCTCACCAATCTCAAAGTTTCTTAATTATCCAACATTACAAGGCACCAGGGCTAAGTAATGAGCTACATGCAAAGAAAAGTGCACCCTAGTAGGTTTGGCTGCCTCAGCACTTAATCAGTTCAAAGAAGTGATAGATAGATATGCACATGCACACACATGAAAAAATAACAGATCAATAGGCTGAGCCCAGTTGTTTAAATGAATATCTAGTTAACAGGTAATCAGGTTTTGGTAATAACGAGCCCTGTTGGCGTTTCTATCCTTGGTAAAACCCAGGTCAGCATCTTATCTCATATACCATGTACCTCTGCCCAAAAAATCATAGAGTCACCTCGTCTTTTCTCTTAGCAAGCCATCTCTTAGGTACTGCTCATAGGACATAAAGAAAGATATTAAAAATTGAGACTCTAAAGAATGATAAAGAATTTCAGAGGAAGCCGGGTGTGGTGGCACACCCCCTTAACTTGGGAGGCTGAAACAGGAGGATTACCAGTTCAAGGCCAGTGTGAGGTAACTTAGCAATACCCTATTTCAAAATAAAAAGGGCTGGGGGTGTAGCTCAGAAGTAGGACACCCCTGGGTTCAAGCTCCAATACCCCCCCATATACACACACAAAGAATTTCAGCAGATGAGAAAGTTAGACATAATGGTTTAACAGTATCAACTCTGACATTAGACAAACCTAGCTCAAGCTCCAGCTTTGCCCTTACTATGATACTGAGGAAAATTACTTAATCTATGTCAGGCCTGTTTTCCTTATTTTTAAAAATGGGGAAAATAATATTTTCTGATGTGTAGAATTATTGTGAGGATTTAAGTGCTCGCTAAACTTTGACCATTGTTTCTCTGGCCATGAAGACTAATGGGCAGAGCCAGGCTACCATATTGTGCATTCCCCCTTCAGTTTGGTCATTTCAATTTAGTTAGGCAGGATTCCAGATTCAAATAAGCTTACATAGTAGCACTGACACATAACCCTAACAATGTAATAACACCCCAGGAATGCATTGGAAAGGGAGGTAAAAATCAGCGGGATTCTACCCCATAGGATTCTGCCCTGTATGATGATAAATCCCAGTGTTGTCAAAACATGGGGAATGCAGAATGCCTAGAGACTACCTGGGACCTGACAGCACCCAGGGTGATCGCCAGTGTATAGGTTCTTGAAACGCAGATTGTTGTACAGTTTCCTTTCTTTATGATATTAAAAGAAGTTCCCAGGTTAAAAATCAGCAATCATAAGTCCTGTAGATAAATTGGCAGCTTATCATAAGCAACTAATTTTAACTCAGAAAAATTGTCAGTTTGTATCCCTGTGAACAGAATACCATGCTTCTAATACCTTCCAGCAGCAAAACTCCAAGACGTCGGTAGTCACTAAATACTCAAATACTACCAACAGTGTTCTGAAAGCAGAACCCACACAGTCAGTTTTCCAGAGAAAAAGAAGCTGAGCGGTCTCCTTGTCATAAAAAGTAGTAAACCGTGCGTTAATGTACGGAGCACTGAATATAAAACACTGTGCCGAGACATTTGCCAAGAAATCTTAGCTCTTAAATGAGACTGTAACGTAAGTGCAGTGCTGTGAATAGGGAGGATGCGCGGTAAACTTTTTCATAGGATCTTTAAAAGCATAAAAATGCATTCGCAGTCAGAGATGTTTATATATATATATATATATATATATATATATATATATATATATTTGCAGTACTGGTGATTGAACCCGGGGCATTCTACCTCCAAGCTACACCCCCAGCCCTATTTTTTATTCTTTATTTTGAAACAGGGTCTTACTAAGTTGCGGAGTAGCCTCAACTAAGTAGTTGAGGCTAGCCGCGAACCCGGATCCTCCGGTCTCAGCCTCCCAAGTACTGGGATTACAAACATGCGCCACCACGCCCGGCAGAGCATAGCACCAGAGCCCATGTCTAACCGTAGGCACGCTCCCTCTTACATGATACTCGAACCTAAAATCTGCATGTGAAAATGCAGTACAGGTTATGTGAAGGTTGCATGCCTTTGCAGACATTCCCAAAACGACTGAATTGCACACCCTAAATGGGTGAGCTTTATAGTATGTAAGTTATAAATGATTTTCAAAACTGTTGAAGAGAAAACTTTGAAAAACTTATTACAAGTGATTAGTCACAATTTATGACACTACATACAAAATTAACATCTAATTTCTTTAAATAGTTAAGTACCCCTGAATGTATCAGAATATGAACTCTTGTAGCCGAACCTTTATTTGGAGACAATGTTTGAAATGCCACATCTGAACTGAAGGAAAGGCCATGTTATTTTTAAGTCAAGACAGCAGAGGTAATTAGTGAGAAGGTGATTAATAAGAACCGATACTGAAGGAAAGGTAGGAATTCGAATTGACATGCACACCAGATTTTGTAACATATCTACTACTTGTAGCCCAGATTCCTAAAGGTGTGTGAAAGCAGCTTGTGTCTTAAATCTGTCGTTCTTCATCTTTACACTCCTGTTTTTTAACCCTCCAGTTTTTAAGTATCCTGTATGTTTATTCACACATAGTTATATTTTGAAGTTTATTCATGCACAGTAACCCTTCTCAGAATAATCACAAATTACACAGTATGGAGTTCAAAGTAATGTGTTTCGGCTGCACCCTTCTGAGCTGGGAGGTGGAGAAACCTGAAGCTAGAGTTGTGCGTTCCTGCCAGCTGGGTGGCAGTCTGGAACAAAATACCTTCGAAAAGTTAGCTTGACTGTGGCGGCCACTTCACAGTGTACGTTCTCAGAACGCCACGCTGTACCCCTTCAAAGTGCACAATTTCTATTTGTCAGTTATACCTCAATAAAGCTGGAAGTGTGTATGTGTGTGTGTGTGTGTGTGTGTGTGTGTGTGTGCGCGCGCGCGCAAGCATATGTAAATTTTAAAACCCTTTCTTACCTGTTCCTCACCTGTTTTGCTGGGTCATAGAACTTCACCCACAGATTACTGATAAGATCATCCCCATTCTTCCTCTTCCTCCACAAAGAAAAACTGACCATTGAAAGTGTACAATTTAGCCAGGCATGGTGGCGCGCGCCTGTAATCCCAGTACTTGGGAGATCACAGGTTTAAGGCCAGCCTCGGCAATTTAACGAGACCCTGTTTCAAGTGCTGGGGTTATAACTCAGAAATAAAATGACCCTGGGTTCAATTCCTGGTACCAAAAAACAAAAAACACCAACAATAAAAAACTGTATGCTCTTCATCTTGGTATTTCATATTAATTTATTAAGTGATGAAGTTTTACATGATTATATTTAGACTTCATACATGTATATGATTTTCATTCTGGGGGAGTCTGGCTCTTTTTTGGGGGATACTAGGGATTGAACTCAGGGGCATTCTACCGCTGAGCTACACACCCAGGCCTTTTTATTTTTTTGTTTTGAAATAGGGTCTCACTTGGTTGCTGAGAGTCTTGCTAAGTTTCTGAGGCTGGTCTTGAACCTGTAATCCTCTTCTCTCAGCCTCCCAAGTACTGGATCTGAAAGGCCAGTGTCTGTGGGCATGGAGAGCAGAGCAGGGCAGGGGAAGAACTCCATGCAGCCTTCTTCAGTTAGTGGGTGAAAGGGAGTTCCTTCTCATTCAGAAGCAGTCCTGCCTCTAATCCTTCACGGTTATTAAAAGAAACAATAAAAATATTGGCTCACAGCAAATCCTCGTCCGTACTGCCTTGACCTCTGTTTATTTTTCCCCTAACAATTAGATATTTCCCTTAGTTGATAATCCTTGAAATGAATACATATTAAGAAGTACTTTATGGATATGCCTTCATGAACTTATTGCAGATTTTAAAACAAAAAATTGGGTATAGGTAGGGAAGAAAATGGCTTGCTCTTATCATTAAGTGTATATGGTTTCACTATCAAAATACAGAGATTCGCAAGTAATTCTTACCATGCATCTATCCTTTGAGTGTTACCAGTAAATGTAAACTATTATGAAAAGTGTCATTCTTAGTTCAGAATCTAGTTGAAGTTCAGAATTAGTTCTTTTTAAAATTCTACCTCTGAGCTATACGCCCAGCCCTATTTTATATTTTGAAACAGGGTCTCGCTAAATTGCTGCGGCTGGCTTTGAACCTGCAATCTTCCTGTCTCAGCTTCCCAAATCCTGGGATTACAGGCGTGCACATTAGTCAGTGCACCTGACTAAACAGGGCAATTTTGACAGAGTTTATGCCTTTATCTTCCCTGACAGAATTTCAATAATAAAAAATAGGTGTATAAATAATGAGTTTTTACATGTGTAATTTGTTTAGTTTTAATTCTCAAAAGAAGGACATCAATGGCTGCTTAATTTTTCAGGGCTTTTTTCCAGACTCCCAGCTCTGGTGTCACCAGTGAGAGACTTTTCTGCATCACAGTCCTCGCATCAGGTGGCAGACCCTGTGTGGAACCTAGGTCGACTCAATCATGTGGCCGTAGCAGTGCCAGACTTGGAAAAGGCCGCAGCATTTTATAGGGACATTCTGGGAGCCCAGGTGGGTGAGGCGGTCCCGCTTCCTGAACACGGAGTGTCTGTTGTTTTTGTCAACCTGGGCAACACCAAGATAGAACTGCTTCATCCGCTGGGAAGTGACAGTCCGGTTGCAGGCTTTCTGCAGAAAAACAAGGCGGGAGGAATACATCACATCTGCATCGAGGTATTCTTGTTTTTCTGTTGGGTGTTTCAAATCTCTCGTTTGCAAAACACCTTTTACTTTTTAAGACTACATATGGTCACCGTCATCAAAATATATCAGAATCCATATATATATATATGATTCACCTATATATAAATAATACATATATATGGTCTGGATTCAGCAGCCACTAAAAGGACCACCAAAGTTGGGTAACATAGATTCAGAGTCTTTCTCTCAGTTTAATTGATCATATGTGTATTCCCATGTAACAGGAATATAACCGCTCTGTCACAGGCAATTAGGGGAAGCAGGTGAAAAGATTTTATAAAGTAAGAAATTCCATACACATACTAAGTATTTTTATTTCTTTATTTATTTTTATTCATTTATTTTTTGGTATTGGGGATTGAACCCAGGGCCTCATGCATGCTGAGCACGTGGTCTTACACTGAGCTACATCCCCAGCCCAAAGTATGCTTATAATTATTTTCTATCTTTAAAATTCCAATAACTTGTTCCTTATTACAAAAGCAATACATTTTCAGTTACCAGCTATGATTTTAAAGTTCTTCTAAATTGTATTTGCTAACAATTTCTGAGAAAATAGGAAAAATTGTTAGATAAGAGCATTCTCATTAGAGAACATTTATCTGTAGATGTTCATGTTCAGATAACTGCCTTTTAGAATACTAGCAGTACTAATTAGGCTTCACTTTAAATTAATTTAGTAGGGTAATCCTTCTGATAGAAGTATTGACATAATTAGTGTTTAGGCCTCATTCCTAATCCAGTAGAAAGGTAGGTATATAGAATGAAATCAAGGAAGCTGGGTGTGGTGGCGCATGACTATAATCCCAGTACTTGGGAAGCTGAGACAGGAGGATTATGGTTTCAAGGCCAGCCTCAGCAGCTTGGCAAGATCCTCAGCAATTTAGCAAGACCCTGTTTCAAACTAAAAAGTGCTGGGGGTATACCTCAGAGGTAGAACACCCTTGGCTTCAATCCCTAGTACCGCAAATAAACCAAAATCAAGGAAGTATTTAGTTTGTTATTATAAACATCTATGACAACCTACAATATGTACTCTACTAAGTACTTGGGATTCAGGAACAAATGAGACATGGACCATGTCCATTGTAAGGAGGGGCAGTTATTTAAACAAGCAAGTATATTATACTGTGATAGTAAAATTAACATATAGGCCTTCTCAGTAGCACAAGTGAGAGATCTGATTCCTGGTAGGTGGAGGAGCTGGAAGGTCTTACAGAGCATGAGTTATAGTGACTGTGAAGGAATTGCCCAGATGAATAAGACAAAAAAGGGATTTGAGGCAGAGGGAAGAGCACGTGGAAAGGTACGGAGTTATAACAACAGAGTCCTCTTTGGCAGTATGCAGAGTTCCCCGTGGCATTATTTTCTTTAACTCTCATGGCTACCCCATGAGGGCGCTATTAACCCCCTTTGGCAGGTCAGAAAGCTGAGACTCCCTTAACTTGCTCACAGTAGCATTAGTCATAGATGGCAAGGCTGGGGTGTGAACCTAGATTTGTTCTGATTCCTAGCTGTGCGTTCTTAGCCATGCAGATGTGTGCCTCCATTGTATTAACTGAGTTTAAGATTTGAAGTAGAGAAGCTACAAGACAATAGACCAGGGAACTACATGAGGCCTAAGATTTAGTCTTGATTTCATTCTTAGTAGGTTCCTTTTGACTCAGGTCTTGGCATGGACCTGAGGTTTGTGTAAGCACCACAGGGTGAGAAACAGGCCCGTCTGCCTTTGAATCCACTCTCCTCTCTCCCACACTGCACTTCTGGGTTCTACATCAAGAGCGCTGGTGCCTTCAAAGGAAGCTGGCTGTGAGAGAAGTTCAGTGAAGTAAAGAAAAGTGGGAGTTCCATAAAGTAACAGCAGATTCAAAAGTAGAGATCAGAAGAGGGAAATGAAAATGTATATGAGGATAAAATGAAGATAAGTAATAGGAGAAGGTAATCTAACACCCATCTACCATCTATCATCATTCTGCAAACTCCACAAAATATGATAAAGTGGCTGAACTAGCTAGATCTTGTTTTTCTGTTCTCAGTGTGCAGGTGAGCTGTCCCAGCTGTGATGGGGCAGCGTTAGAATCAGTGGAACACGTGCCTTACAGGGTTGTTCCAGGCATCACCGCTGGTCAGCCAGAGGGATGGGAAGGCAGAGATGGAGTGTAGGGCAGACACCCTTAGGATGATCTAGAAGCTGGGCACAGTGGCACACACCTGTAATCCCAATTGTCTGGGAGCTGAAGCAGGAGGATCACAAGTTCCAGGCCAGCCTAGGCAACTTAGCCAGACCCTATATCAAAATAAAAAAATACAAAGGGCTGGGGATATAGCCCAGTGGTAGAGTGCCTTCCGGGTTCAATCCCCAGCACCACAAAAAGGAATAATTCATACTCCATTGTCCTGAGCTTAGTCACATGGCACACATGACTGCAAGGGGGACTGGGAACATAATCTGTGGCCAGGTAGCTATGTGCCCTCCTCACGCTTGGGGGTTGCTGGAATTAAAAGGAGGAGAAGGAGCCATCAATCTGCCATACCTGGCCATTAATCTGGGCTACACTTGACAATTTTTAAGGAGTGTTGCCAGGCCAGCGTGACAGGCTTCCTAATGGAGAGATGCAGTAAGATTGCACCTGTGAGAACCAGGCTCTTCCTCCCGCCACCGGGCAGTCTGCAAGATGATGGTGTTATAGGTGCAGGGGGCGTGGCTCCCTGACCCTGACCCAGCAGGTGGAGCAACACTTCTTGCCTCTTCTTGGCCAGGAAAGTCACTTTCATTGCATGAACCCATGGAGATTGCAAGCTTCTCTGTATTGCAAGAGTATAATCTGTTCTGGCTAATACAGCTCAGGTCTGGAATTATCTTCCAAAGTACAGAGTCCTGCTCTGCTCGCTGTCCAGTTGCTGTTGCCACGTGATAGAGCGGCATCAAGCAGCAGCCGCTTCGTCTGCTCTGTGTTTTGTGGATCGGAAGTTATTAGGGAGGGCCTGTGCTTCACAAGCGAGGGTATCTCTGAGGCTAATCGGGCTTCTTACGTGGCTTTCCCAGATTGAGTGCGCAGCGGAACCAGGCAGGTCTGCATGGCCTCTGCTCACCTGGCCTTCAGAAGTCCACAGCAGCACTTCGGCTGCTATCTCTTGGTCACAGGCAGCTTCAAGGCAGGCTAGATGTAAGCGGGAGTCCCTAGACCCTGCCTCTTGGGGAGGGTACTAGGGATTAAACCCAGGGGCATTCTACCTCCAAGCTGCACCCCCAGCCCTATTTTATTTTCTTTTTGGAAACAGGGTGTCACTAAGTTGCTGAGGATCTTGCTCAGTTGCTACGACTGGCCCTGAACCTGCAGTCCTCCTGTCTCCGCTTCCCAGGTACTGGGATTACAGGTGTCCGCCACCACACCTGGCTCGATCCTGCCTCTTGGTGGGAGAAGTAGTGAAGAATCTGTGGTCATGTTTTAAAAGTGCAGTAATCCCAGTACATTCATGTATTCTGAGCAAAAGGGAAATACGTGGAAATTGTAAACGCTCTTAGAATGATTTGGTTTTGAAATTGCCAGAGGTGGGGAAGGGGGGGCCAACAGCGTTCACACATGCAAGAAGAGACCACCTGCCTCGCCTTTGTAAATACAAGGACCCTCAATGTGATCGGCACTTGATAAGGTGGGTGAGCGCCATGTTTACAAAACAGCTTCTTGTGCTGACAGTGCCTTGGACATAGGCGCCATTCGGAAATGCGTCTCTTGAAAATGCTCGTGGTTCAGCTAGACAAGAGGATCGTGGGTTTGAGGACAGCCTCAGCAGCTTAGCAAGACCCTCAACAAGTTAGCAAAACCCAGTTTGAAAATAAAAAAGGGCTGGGGGTGTGGCTCGCGTTTCCTCTAAAGCTTCGTGATGTATTGCCATTCTATCTCAATGCCGTCTCTTCTTTTACCTGTTGGAGAACTGGCTTTTCTGTCTGTAATATCACAGGTAGACACAGGGGTACTCTACGTTCTCTCTCACTGGGACCTCATATAAAGCTGAACCCTGTGATCTCGCAGAGTGGCACCGTGGGTATGCTCCATGGCGTTCAGTCGACTCCACGGTTTTTGACAGAATATCCTTTTTCTTGTACGTGCTTACATCTCACCAGCTCTTAGCCTTTCTGTCAAGGTGACGTTTTCCATTTTCTCCTGTGAGGCCGGTCTCCATTTCTTAGACGGTGTCTTTGCTTCTCCCTAGAGGAAGCGCAAGAGTCGTCTTGTCCAGCTTCCTCTCCGGCTTGTGTTTGGATTGGGCGCCTGCCGTTTCCAAGCCCAGGTTGTGTCTGTGTGTCTGTCCCGCCTTCTGTGAGCTGCTGCCTGAGCGCAAGGGTCCTGGTCCCCAGTAGAACTGGCCGTGCTTCAACAAGACTTACCCACACTGCAAAGTGTGTCACCGTGAAGACCTTAAGAGTCACTGAAGTACCTCATACTTAACACATCTGTAATGAGGTTGTAAAATTAATTAAGCGTGTCCATACTGCTTCATTAATAGCTACTGCTTAAAACTCCTGAGTAACAGCCCTTCTCTGGGCCTCCTCAGACTCCCCTCCCCCACTTCAGCATCTGAAGGGTTAACACCTAGCACACAGGGGTCCTCTTGGACTCAGCTCCTGGATAGAGTCCCTCCTATTCTATGTAGTCCTTATCCGTTGTCCATGTCTTTCTGGTTGTCAAGTATTTTCAATATCACTAACATTCACTGTTCAAGTGCTTGCTAAGCGTGTGTGGCTGAACAAAATACAAAGCCCCAGTCTTCCTGGAGCCTGTGCGCTTGCTTCTTTTTTTCTTTTTTACTTTTCCAGTACTGGGGATTGAACCCAGAGACATCCTACCTCTGAGTTATAACCCCAGCCCTTTTTGTTTGTTTGTTTGTTTTTGGTTTTTGGTTTTGCTACAGGGTCTTGCTAGGTGCTGAGAGTCTCACTACTTGCTGAGGCTGTCCTGTCTCAGCCTCCCACATACTGGTATTACAGGGGTGTGCCACCACACCCTGAGTGCTTGCCTCATTATTTACCCATGCCCTGCATTTTCCATAGAGGATTAGAGGTCACTGAGCCAAAGGTGGCTTGCAAGACACACAAAGATGAACAAAAGTCATTGTGCGAGTTAGAGCAAAGAGGAAATATTAGGCAAAATGAAGCCAAAGGTAAGATCACTATCCTACTGGTTCTGCCGAATAGTGCTAGTTTCTAGTTGCTGAAATAAATGGTGTGAGAAGTAATCGCGGCCCCTCCCCTTCCTGAAGGCTTTGAGGGCAGAGCACAGAGCTGTCCACGGTCCTGAAGGCTTTGGGGGCCAGAGCACAGAGCAGCCCAAAACAGGGTATTGGCCCTAGTGGGGTGAAGCGCATCACTAAGTGGGGGCTGCCAGCCACAGGAAAGCCAGGGACCGGGTGGGGTGCCCATGGTGGGGAGAGGCCCAGAGTGTCAGGGTCTGAGCAGGGCAGGACTGGCTTGTGCCTCCAAAGGCGGCCTGGCCCAGGGTGTAGAGTGCGGGGACATCAGCTTATGAGGCCAGCCTGCAGAGACTGACTCCTCATGCCCCCCCTGTCAGTTCATGTTGCAGTCCTCCCCGCCCAGGTGAGGACTGGAGGAGGACGCCCATTGGGAGTGGATAGGCCAGGAGGGCGGAGCTCTCATGACTGGAGCCAGCTGACCCTCCCCCCGGGTGAGGGCGCAGTGAGAAGGTGCTGCCTGAGGAGTGCGCCCCCAGAAGTGTGAGCAGTAGGCCACCCAGGAAGACCCACCGGCGCAGGGAGTGGAGGTCGGGCATGTTGAGGAGAGGCCAACGGGCGTGGAGGGTGATGAGAGGCATCCACACAGGGCTGGTCACACAGGAGTGCATCTTTAAGGGAGACGGTGACTAAGGTGAGGGTGAAGGCCATGTGGTGTGAGGTGGGTGTCCTCGCAGGGGCAGTCTGGAGTGGGAGCCAGGGTCTGAGCCCGGCAGCAGACGGCCACACAGGGTAGGACAGGTGTGAGGCCATCAGAGACAAACAGTGTGGGGAGGGCACGTACAGTGGCACTTCTGTGCAGGGCTTGGGGCCCCGGCAAGGCGAGGAGGCCTGGGTGCAGCAGCGGCTCTGCCCAGTGGGTGGGGAGGCCTGGCCCAGCGAGAGGAGGGCAGCGGGCCGGCATGCGGGCACGTGGGGTGCGGAGGCATTGCCAAGGAAGGGTGGCAGGGGCTGGCCGCCTCGAGGGCGCCCGACCAGAGTGAGTGCAGTGACGCGAGCCGGGCCACTGGGGCAGATGGCGCTACGCCTGCATGGGGATGTGAGATTTGGCTTAAAGGTAATCCTAACCATTGCAGGCTGATGAGAAAACGTTATTTAAAAATAAGATAGCAAAAAAGGCAAAGAAATGCAGCAGTTTGTATAGTCTTATTTTCTGAGTGGTCACATAATGATTTATTTTCCTGTTTATGTTTTTGTGTGGTTTATAGAAATGGTTTAAGTGAGCACATATGCCTTATGGAAGGACAGCGACGTAACTTTAAAGTAAAAGGCTACTGAGGGTAACCTGTTTTCTGCTGCTCAGGAGTGTTCTTCATTCAAGAAGAGGGAGAATTCCCCTTTTTTATAAAATTCCATTCTAGCCAGGTGCAGTGGCGCAGCACCTGTCCCAGCTACTTGGGAGGCTGATGCAGGAGCATCACGTGAGCCCAGGTGTTTGAGACTAGCCTGGACAACAAAGAGACCCTGACTCAAAAACACGCCAACAAGCCGTTCTCGCTTTGCTCTTACAGTAAACCCTAGGGAATTGCTCTGCTCTACCAGTGATCCCTGCCGCACCCATTTCCATATGTGGCAACTTCACAGAGTGATAAATTTCTGGAGAATACAGAAAAAGCAAAAATGAGGAGTTTGATGAGATTTTTAACTTTCTGTGTCACTAAAACTACCATCCAGTACTAACATCATTTTCCAAAAGAAGGGGCATTTTGTTACAGAGAGAGAAAAAGAAGGAGGAAGGGGGTGAAGGAGGAAGAGGGAGAAGAAGAGAGGGGAGGGGAAGGGAGGGGAGGAAGAGGGAGAGGGAGAGGAGAAGAAAATGAGGAAAGGGCAGGGTCTCCAGATCCCCTTCAAGGGTATGCCCTCAGTGACCTCTCTTCCTTCCCCTCCTCTTAAAGGTCCCACCACCTCCCCACAATGCCATCAGCTGGGGACCAAGCCTTTGACACATGGGCCTTTGGGGGACACTCAAGAGCCAGACTATAACCTGTCAGTTGAATACCCTAGGAGTGATTTTTGGTTTTGTTTTTGGATTTTTTCCTTTTTTCCTTGTTTGGTTGTTTTCTTTTTGTTGTTGTTTTCTTTTTTGTTTCTAATGTGTTGATGTCACCTAGTGAACATTTCAGTGGAGATGAGCCCTTGGGAAACACAGTGGGTGGCCACCACTAGAACACACAGCAAACATGGAGGCTTAGGTAGCGCGTGCCCTCTGAAATGGTTGCCAAGAACACAGAGGGAGGGAGCCTCCGAGTTCCATGCAGAGGGAGACAGCGTTAGGTTTGTGTAATTCACTTGGCTTTTAGACTTAAGGGGAGAGAGTTGGAACATAAATATTTAATCCAGACATTTCATTTTAACTTTCATAGATTTAAATCAATTTAAGGATTGAATTCAGGAATTAACACCATTCTAATTTTATGTAAAATAAGAGCTTATGTTTGTTAAATCGATCCAAATGCCATGCACTATTAAAAGTGACACATTATAGCCGGGTGTGGTGGTGCACACTTGTAATCTCAGTACTTGGGAGGCTGACACCGGAGGATCCGGGTTCACGGCCAGCCTCAGCTACTTAGTGAAGCCCTCCACACCTTAGTGAGACCCTGTTTCAAAATAAAGAATAAAAAATAGGGCTAGGGGTGTAGTTTGGAGGTAGAATGTCCCTGGGTTTTTGTACCACACACAAAAAAAGTGACACATTATTACTTGTTCATAAAAAATTTACTTGTTTACAGAACTGAGAACTACATACCTTAAGGTTAAAAGATGTTATTTACCCAACAACTTGCCTTCCAACAAATAAAATTTCTTTGCCATTTTCAGATAGGCAGCCGAGCATCAAAGAAGATACGAGACTTACCAGAAGATTCTGACTTCTGATTGGGGCAGTCCAAACATTTGTTATTTGAGTTACTGCCACTCTTAAATTACAGTGGCGGGGAATCAATATAAACTCCGAGGCACACTAACACACACAAAAGCTGGTAAGAAGTTGAAGTGAAAATCAAAAGCCCAGCTTTTCAATAATGACACTCAAGGCCTCACAGAGCTCCTGGAGGCACAGCTGTAATTGTGTGATGGACTATAAAGTCAGCTTTAAAAGACTAAAAGCCCATTTCTTAAGATGGGTTATTATTGACCATGTTATTTTTATTACTTAGGGGGACGGACTTAATTTCCCAAGTCAAAGTACTTTGCATTTGTAATAACTGTTGCATAGACTTTCAATTCAGAAATTAAGACATTTTCCCTTCATTCTTTTTATTACTGCCAAACAAAACATTCAGAGTACTCTTGAAGAACTATAAATTTTATAGCAACACTAATAGAAGAATGAATATGGTACTTTTTTTTATGCTGAAGGTTGAACTCAGGGGCACTCTATCTTAGAGCTACACTGCCCGCTCACTCCCTCTCTTCCTCCCTCTTTCTTTCTTTCTCTCTCTCTCTCTCTCTCTCTCTCTCTCTCTCTCTCTCCTTCCTTTCTTCCTTCCTTCTTTCCTTCCTTCCTTCCTTCCTTCCTTCCTTCCTTCCTTCCTTCTTCCTTTTTTTGAGACAGGATATTGCTAGGTTGCTGAGGCTTGCCTTGACCTGTGATCCTCCTGTTTCAGCTTCCCAAGTATTGGGATTTTAGGTATGCGCCACCACACCTGGCTTGGTACAAGATCTTTAAAGTCAAAGTCAGTGGTAGAAATAAATGCTAGTCTAGGCCAGGCATGGTGGTGCACACTTGTAATCCCAGCATTTGAGAGGTTGAGACAGGAGGATCACAGGTTTGAGGCCAGCCTCAGCAATTTAACAAAACCCTCAGCAACTTAGTAAGGCCCAGTTTCAAAATTTAAAAAAAAAATGGGGCTGAGGTTGTAGCTCAGAGGTAGAATGCCCTTGGGTTCAGTCCCCAGTACCAAAAAGAAAAAAGAAAGAAATGCTAGTCTAATGTTAATTGAGCATTTTTCCAATTAACTTAGAAATACTTAGAAGTATTTCTTGGATGAAAGGATATTGAAGAAGTGCATCCTAAAGAGTGGGATATAACATCGGAATTGTAGACACTTGTGCTTGGGTAGAATGTTCTATAAATTAAAGCATTCATGATAATATGTAGAATAAAAGTTGTCAAAAGGATTCTATGAAAAGAGTCATGATTGTGAAAATTTTTGAACATATGACAAGTAGAAAAAAATACTGTAATGAACTCCCCAATTCCCATCACCCAGAGCCGTCGCTTTTCAAGATCTTGCCCCACTTGCTTCATCGGTCCTTTTTTTTTCTTTGTTGAATCATTTTTAAGTAATTTACAATGTATCATTTTGCCCTTATTAAGTTTGTGTCTCTAAGAAATAAATTGCCACAGTGATATTATCTTATTAATCAAAATTAAAGGTAAATCTTTAAAGGCACCATCTACAAACAGTCCATAAATCAAACTTACAGGGTTGAGTTTCAAGTGTCTTTTCATAGTCCACTTGTTCTAATCAGGATTCTAATGATGTCCACTCATTGCAAATGGTGATGAATCTCTTCAGACCCTTTGAAAAAACTATTAACATCTTAACAATAGTGTGATACATTTTTCACGATTAATGAACCAATGTTGATCCATCATAATTAAGTAGTCTTTATTTTATTCAGGCTTCCTAAGTTTTTACCCAGTTTCCTTTTTCTATTTTAGGATCCCACATCATATTTAGATATTATGTCTCCTTTGGCTCATCTTGCCTATGACAGTTTTTCAAACTTTCATTTTTGAGGACCTTGATGCTTTTGAGTATTTCTGGTCTGTTATTTTGTAAACTCTCTTACATTTGAGACTTGCCTGATGTTTTCCTTTTGATTAGACTGAGCTTATTAATTCTGGGGAGGAAGACCTTCAAAGTAAAGGGCCGTTCTCACCACTTCCCAGCAAGGACTCCTCCTCTCATCGTGGCCTCACCCTGTGGGTATTAACCTTGGTCTCCTTGCAGAGGAGGAGACTGTCGTCAGGTTCCTCCAATGGCTTTTCCTCCTCCAGACTGTACTCTTGGCTTTAGGTGTGGGGTGTCTTTGGTTCTAGGCTCTCTGAGCTAACACAACAAGGAGATATACATATATACATATATATGTATATCTACATATATATGTGCATAATATCTAAATATGTCTATATGTAACGAGTTGTAAGTTATCATACTCATAACTCATAAACTCATGAATTCATATCTGGTCCGCAACTGTACTCCATTATTACATGGACCTTTATAGCCTTTTCCTAGCTTGGCTCTACCTCCCCATTCCAACAGCCAGCGGGGAGCTTGGTTCTTATCATCTGCTACCCATGTTTTTGTTTCATTTTTGGTGCTCCTGGGGATTGAACCTATGGGTTCTCTACCACTGAGCTACACCCCCAGCCCTTTTTAATTTTTATTTTGAAACAGGGTCTTGGTAAGTTACCACACACTAGTTTCAAAGCTGTCATCTTCCTGTGTCCGCCTCTCAAGTACTGGATTACCCGCGTGTGCTACTATGCCTGTCCCATCTGTGTTCTTAATCATTAAATTTCAGTGTGCACGTATAGTAGTGTGAGTTTCCTAGAGTCACTGTAAAGAATTACCACAAATGTGGTGACTTAAGACATCTGTCTTCTCATAGTTCTAGAAGCTACAAGCCCAAAATCAAGAGGTTAAAAAAAATATGGAGGGGCCGGGCGTGGTGATGCATGCTTGTAATCCCAGTACTTGGGAGGCTAAGACAGGAGGATCTGGGTTCGCGGCCAGCCTCAGCTACTTAGTGAGGCCCTCCGCAACTTAGTGAGACCCTGTTTCAAAATAAAGAATAAAAAATAGGGCTGGGGGTGTAGCTTGGAGGTAGAATGCCCCTGGGTTCAATCCCCAGTTCTGCCAAAAAAATAAATAATAATATGGAGGAATGGAGGGAGTGGGGCAGGGCAAAAAAAAAAAAAAAAGGAAGGAGAAGAAAGCAGAGTAGAGGATAAGAGATGAAGGATATGGTCAAAAGTTGTAGCAGAATGTGGAGTCCCAGAGAGAGGAGAGAGAATAGAAGCATTAATTGAAAAAAGAGTCAACAAGGACATTACCAACCTTACATTCAAGAAGCTTAGCAACCCCAAGTAAGACAAATACAAATAAAACTATACTTAAGCGCATAGTCGTCAAACTGAAAACCAAATATGAAGAGGAAGTCATAAAAGCAATCAGTGAAAAAAAGACAGCAGTTATATAAGAACGTGTAATGACTTTTACATGCTAATAAAAATGCCCTGCCAGTATACAATGCTGATTCCAGCCGAAACGCTGTAACAGAGACCAGTTTATCCTCCTGCCTGAAACGAACACTGTAGACAAAGTGTATGGAACACTGGTTTTCTGTCATTGGACATCAGGCGGCACAGGACATTGATCCCTGAGAGAGGAGACACAAACAGGAGGAGCCCTACAGTGTCCCAGCGAGGGCTGCAGGGGCGTGCAGGCGGGGCCTCACAGTGTTGGAGTCCGAGGAGGCCTTGACGATTAGCGTTCACAGTGTGCAGTGCTGGAGAGGAGAGAGCTGCACAGGGTGCCCCGAGATGCAGTGCCTTCCACATCATCTGAGAATCGAGCAAGGCGTGCATGTTAGGGGGCCGGGAACAGAGCCCCGAGTGGGTCAGAGAGAACTGACCGCACGCAGAGATGGGGAGAGTGTGTTCTTGCCAGTCATTGTGGAAACACCGTGTAATGCGTGGGGTGGTAGGTAGAGTATTCACAAATGCTTTTAGTAGTGAGGAGAATTTGTCCTAGACTGAAAGTTGCTCCAGTCCCCCCAACAAAGCTCAAGAATAGTGATAGGAATTTTTAAAATAAAACTGACAGTGTCTGACACAAGTGAGCCCTAATTTTCCTAAGGATGATCCAGTGGGTGGGGCCACTCCCTCAACTACGTGGACCTTAGGGCAACACTTAAGGTCCAAACTAGAGCAGCCTCATTTCCCTGGACTAGATGAGGAACCCATGCTCTCAGGAAAAGTCAATTTGCCCAAGATCACTGCCAGAGAACTTATCAAGTGTATGAAGTAGAAACATTTACTTTTGTGATGGTTATTTTTCTCAGTGCTGGGACTTGGTCTCAGAGCTTCACTTGTACACGCTAGGTGAGCACTGCCCCCCTGAGCCACATCCCAGCCCCTGCGTGGTTTAAGAATGGTCCTGTCTAAAGGCAGAGGAACTCTGTTCCATGAGTGCTCAGAGTTTTTCTAAGTCTTATGGTCCTATCACTTGCTGTATGAATGATCTCGTCTGTTTGTTTATTCTTTCTCCAGGTGGATGATATAAATGCGGCTGTGACGGATTTGAAAAAAAAGAAGATCCGTAGTCTAACCGAAGAGGCCCAAATCGGAGCACATGGCAAACCAGTGATCTTTCTCCATCCTAAAGACTGCAGTGGAGTCCTTGTAGAACTGGAGCAAGCTTGATTTACGTTTGTAAGAAACTAAAATAATTGCCCTGAGAAACCTTTAGCAAACACTATCAAAATGGACTACGGTACTGTTTCCATCACTTAAAAGCTCAAAGTTAAAAACTTAGTTACAGAAACATTAAAACATATGTATATACATACATACATACATACATACATATATATTAATTTGGGTTTGGAGAAAACCTTGATTACTAAATCCTTAGGAAATATTATTAAAATCACGTTCATAGAAATAAACTGTTTCTATTCTAAAGTGAGGTCATTGATTACAGTGTGTTAGCTGTGTAAAGGGTGTGGGTGTGAGTGTGTAAGGTGGGCTGGATCCACAAGTTATGAAAGTGTCCTGCAAGTTAAATAGTTACATATTTGGGACAAAGCTGTTTCCAAGGATGTTTATAACTAAGTTCTTAATTAAAATTTTTCCCCAAAGTCCATGACTTCCTTTTTATTAATACATATTGTTCATGTTAGTGGGACTCGGTGTGATGCTTCCATTCATGCCCACAGTTTGCACCGATCAAGCCCAGCCTCCCTTTGTCCACACCCACCCCCCTTTCCCTTCCGTAGTAGTCACTACCCCACTCTCAGGTTGGCTTTTTTTTAGCCTCCATACATGAGAGAGAACATTCAGGACAGCCGTCCCCTGCTGGGTCAGTACCAAAGGAGATGAAGTCAGCCTATCACAGAGACCTGTGCACCATGTTTGTTGTGCGCTGCTCACAGTCGCTAAGCTGTGGAGTCAGTCTGTGTGCCCCTCAGCAGATGAATGCATAAAGAAAACGTGGCTCATACACAAGGGAATGCTGTTCATGAAGAAGAATGCAGTCCTGTCACTCGCAGCACAATGAATGAAACTGGAGGACACTGTTAAGTGAAATAACCAGACACAGAGAAAAGCACCACTTACTGTCTCATACGAGGAAGCGAAAAACAAAGTCAACCTGAAAGGACTTGAGTTTTTAGAGTAAACTGTTTAAGGAGTTTGGTCTAAAAATATTTGCTCTTTAGGAACAAAAAGGTTCCTTAGGGGAGAGGTGTTTGAGTGTTGGATGTATGAATAGGATGTTTGTGGAAAACTTGGTGCATGATCTGCAAGTGCGTAGGTAGCTGGTTTTTTGTTTTTTTTTTTTTTGGTACTGGGGAATGGACCCACGGGCATTCTACCTCTGAGGCACACCCACAGCCCATTTATTTTTTGTTTTGAAGCAGAGTCTCACTAAGTTGCTGAGAGTCTCTCTAAGTTGTTGAGGCTGGCCTGGGACCTGCGATCCTCCTGTCTCTGCTTCCCAATTACTGGAATGGCAGTCGTATTCCACCATGCCTGGCTTGAATTATTTTTTTAATTGGAAGTAATTTGTAGATCATGGCATCAATGCAGAAACAACTACAGAAAGAATTGTTGACTTTGCAAAATGACCCACCTCCTGGGATGACTTTAAATGAAAAGAGTGTTCAAAATTCAATTATACAGTGGATTATAGACATGGAAGGTGCACCAGATACCTTAAATGAAGGGGAAATTTTTCAACTTCTATTTAAGTTTGGTAGTCAATACCCTTTTGACTCTCCTCAGGTCATGTTTACTGGTGAAAATATTCCCGTTCATCCTCATGTTTATAGCAGTGGTCATATCTGTTTATCCATTCTAACAGAAAACTGGTCCCCAACGCTTTCAGTCCAGTCAGTTTGTCTTAGCATTATTAGCATGCTTTATGGCTGCAAAGAAAAGAGTCGACCACCAGATAATTCTTTTTATGTGCAGACATGTAACAAGAATCCAAAGAAAACAAAATGGTGGTATCCTGATGATACTTGTTGATGCCACTGTTGCCATCCTCATCCTAGAAGATAGTCCTGCTGAGGAAAGGAGCACTTTGATCATTCAGCCTTTGAACTTTAACCTTTGACTTGAAGTAAGCAATGAAGACTACTCCCTTTTACTGCATTTTTACTCGAATGCATTCTGGGCGCATGTCGATCGCTGGTTCAGTCCACACAACTGACATGCTTTGATTAGTCATACAGTATTAATGCAGGTGTCAGGAAATGTCAAATATAATTCCATTTTTAATTTTTATTCTTTTAAGCTTTGGCAAAAGTTCCAGGTCCTCATTTATTGTTTAATAACAATGGCTTCCTTGGTGGTTTTGGGACTTTGTTGCCGACAATAGACATTGAAACAGGAAAAGCTTTTATTAACTCCTGCATGATACTATGGGATGAACTTAGTGGTTATAATGGGATTATAAATAAAGTGAGGGATCCAACATTACTTTCAAAGTCACCCCAACTGTTTATATTTGGATTCTATGCACTGTGATCCTGAGGTTAACAGCATGAATTAACATGTGTCTTTAAAGGACTATAATGAAAGATCATTGCATATTAATGTAATTGTTTATATCTGTTGTGAACTTTTTTTGACATGGAAGGTTTTTAAGTAACATTGGCAGAGAGGTGCAATATGTTATCCCTATGGTGAAAATAAATTCATTTGTTGTATATAGTTCCTCAATCTCTGAAGTAAAGGTATGAGTAATATAGGGTATGAATGGTTTAATCAAAGCTTTTTTTGGAAGTAAGAAAGTAGCAGTGATGATTAAATTGCTGCAGTCCTTTATTTGGATTTGTTATTTGTACATTAAAGATTTTTTCCAAGTAGAAAAAAAAAAGTAATTTGTAGAGTTGCTGTCAATTGAGGTATAGAAGACCTCGACAGGTCCTGGGGGATCTATAAAGAGACCAGAGACCCACTGCCAGAAAGTCCGTGGTACAGGTGGTAAATGACAGAAGTGTAAATACTTCGACAACACGTGAGTGAGTTTAAAAGGAAAGAAATATCACAGAGAATGAGCTTAGAGGCATATCCGATTTTGGGTCAGACTCAAATATTGTCGGAACGAATATGTGAATGGCAAAGACCAGATAGGCAGAGGCGGGGAAAGCATCATGGATGGGAGAGTGGTTAGTTGAAGTTCATGGATGATGGGACGCTGAGTGAGTAGGTGTGTAGACACCAAGCTTGTTATTGTGAAAGACAAGCATAATATTCAGTTATACTTACCATTTAAAAGTTAAAAGCAAGCCGGGCATGGTGGCCCACACCTGTAATCCCAGTACTTGGGAGGCTGAGACAGGAGGATTGCAGGTTTCATCCTCAGCAACTTATTGAGGCCCTCTGCAACTTAGTGAGACTGTTTCAAAAGTAAAAAATAAAACAGGGCTGAGGGTATAGTTCAGAGGTAGAATGCCCCTGGGTTCAATCCCTAGTACCACCAAAAAAAAAAAAAAAGGTAAAAGCAAAATTTATAGCATTTTCTGATGTGGTTCCCATTGTATATAGAGGTAACATGCCTGTGATCCCAGTTCTTGGGAGGCTGAGACAGGAGGATCACAGATTTGAGGCCAGCCTCAGCAACTTAGCAAGACCCTGTTTCAAAATAAAAAATTAAAGCCGGGCGTGGAGGCACACGCTTGTAATCCCAGAACTTGGGAGGTTGAGACCAGAGGATCCGGGTTCACGGCCAGCCTCAGATACTTAGGCCCTCTGCAACTTAGCGAGACCTTGTTTCAAAATAAAGAATAAAAAATAGGGCTGGGGCTGGGCGTGGTGGCGCACACTTGTAATCCCAGTACTTTGGGAGGCAGAGACCGGAGGATCCGGGTTCGCAGCCAGCCTCAGCGCTCTCTCTCTCTCTCTCTCTCTCTCTCTCTCTCTCTCTCTTTCTATTTAGTGAGGCCCTCTGCAACTTCGTGAGACCCGGTTTCAAAAATAAAGTATAAAAAATAGGGCCAGGGGCGTAGCGCGGAGGTAGAACGCCCCTGCGTTCAAT